>PVKS010000214.1:136940-231182 GCA_004027875.1 Aplodontia rufa | reverse complement strand
GAATCAAATTTATTTAGTTTTTCATGTGGCTTTCGTTGCTCAGACACTTCTTTGTGTGCGTGTGCTTGGGTTCAAATCTGTGTCCTCGTGCATGCCAGGCGAGCGCTGTAACCACCGAGCCACTGCTCCAGCCTCAGCCCTTTCCTTGACAGCTCCGTTTATGGAAAACTTTGTACAAACTGCCTAACCTTTTGGAGCTTGAGTTCTTCATCCATAAATTAGGACTGATAGGCGCTTCATAGGGTTGTGTAGATTAAATGGATTAATGTATATAAACCTGAGTAAATGTTAGGACTCTTCTTTCTCCTTTCTCTGTAATCCCCTGTGTCTTCCTGATCTCCTATTGGGAAAGGAAGTTAAGTTTCAACTGCTTAATTTTAATATTTCGAAGACTTTTCCTGGTTTGGGAGATTAAAATCTTTCTTCCTGCCATGTTTTAGCAAGTTAATTTGAGTGGAGTGTCTGGCCATTAGTGAAGGACACGTTTTTAACGAGCAGTTGCCAGTGAAGAATTTGTAATTTATGAGTTAAATTTTCAGCATGGAAAAGCAGTGCCTGCTCCTCATGTCAGAACTTGTGCCTTGCTGGCTTTCAAGTCCCTTTGGTTTGTCAGTTTTATTTCCCACAGTTTAATTAAAAGTGGGCTTTTTTTTTTTTTTTTTAAAGAAACAACTTTATTGAGTTTTTCACATGGTCTTAGTTGCTCCAACACTCAGTTGTGTACGTGGTGCTAGGGTTTGAACCCGGGTCCTTGTGCTTGCCAGGCAAGCGCCGAAACCGCTGAGCCACTGCTCCAGCCCTAAAAGTGGGCTTTTTCATTGTAGAGTGTGGTAGAATATGCCCTGTGTCTGTGTAGAAGTTTGCCTAGGCTAGGCATGGTGACACATGCCTGTTAGTGGCAGCAACTGGGGAGGTTGAGGCAGGAGGATTGAGGCCAGCCTCAGCAACTTAGTGAGAACCTATCTCAAAGCGAAAAATAAGAAAGACCAGGGATGTGATTCAGTGGTAAAATGTGCCCGGGCTCAATCCTCAGTAATGCAAAAATTAAAAAAAAAATGTCTTATGGATTTGTGAGTGTGTTTAATGGACTGATCTCTTGAAATAGCCAGGTATCCTGAGGTATTGTGAGAATGGACATGTGGTTATTTTTTTCGTAGAATGTCAAGACCTACAACAGCTGTTAAGTTTGCTCATTTGCAAAGTAAAAACAAGATATCTTTTATAAAGAGAAGAAACAATAAGGAAGTCCGTGATTCTTGAGCTGTGTGTTTTGTTCAGAGCAAGCAGTTGGTAGCCTCGGCTTCTTGGTGCGGGCCGTGTCTGGCTGGCTGTTGAAGGGCAGGCAGCAGCAGTATGCCTTGTTTTATTCCTTTTCGGGATTGGAAAGGGAAGCCAGTTCTAGTGGCTGGAGAGTGACTCTTACTGCTGTACGTAACAGATCGGAAGCTCGTCCCTCAGCCCCTCAGCGTGATTTAGGAGCCTCTGATGTCGAGATTGGGGTTTAAGCCCTAGACTCAACTAACTGACCTGGCCAAGTGATTTCACTTTTAGAATCAGTTTCCTCAGTGGTAGAATGAGGAGGTTGAACCAGATTGCTAAACTCTCTTCTCATTCCTAAACTTTATGATGCTATATTAAGCACATTGTTCCCTTTCATGCATTAGTAGAATTGACTGCCCTGACCTATTAAGTTCTTCTGGGAGATACTAACCAGGCCCGGTAATTGCTGTACCCTTAGGACCTGTCTTTAAGCTAGTGGTATGCATCAGAGTTAGAGGGGCACAGGAATCTTGTAGAAATGTGGTGTAAATAAGCAGAATAGCTCGAATTATTCAGCTGTGTTTGTTTTAAAAAATGCTTTTGTGGGCCAGAGAGATGGCTCACTTGCCTGGCTTCCAGGAGGGCCAGGTTGGAACCCCAGCACCACACATGTAACTAAGTGGAGGAAAAACAAAAAACAGATGAAAAAATAAAATTAATTCTCTCTTTAAGGAAAAAATAAATGCTGGGCTGGAGAGGTGGCTCAGCAGTTATGGCGCTTGCCTGGCATGCAAGAGTACGTAGCTTCAGACCCCAGCACCACATACATAACGAAGTCTCTGAGCAACGCAGGCCTCATGAAAAACTAAATAAAATTGATATTCTCTCTCTCTTTCTCTCTCACTGTCTCTCTCTCTAAAAAAATAAATAAAAAAATGCTTTCGCAGATGGAAGAACTTGGGACGGCTGCCTATTTTTGTGTATGTAAGTCTTAGGACACATGAAATAAGTCCTCGCTGAAACTGAGCTGTACACAGGCGTTCATAATTGCCGGCAGTTGCTTCAGAGCGCAGAGTTCTGTCTTTAAAAAGACATTGTCTCATGTCCCAGCCCTCCGCCGGGTTGGTGTGTAACTCTCCCCCCCTTCCTTTTTAAAAGTGCTCTGGGTACAACTTGTACCCTCTGTTGTGTCATGCACACTTAAAATTCTCTCATCATTTTTCAGGCAGAGCATAATTTTTCAAAAAGAGTTATGCCTACTTCCAGCGTTGGTGGAAAAATATTGTAAAACTTTGTGTTTATCGTCGGTGTCTTATTGTATGATAGTCTCAAACTGACACTTCATGTTGACAGGTTGATTTTATAAAATTGCTTTGTAAGGTCTCTATCAGTTAGAAATTGGAAGTAAAGGGGGTTGGAGCAGTGACTCAGCAGTTGGAGGGCTTGCTGGGCATGTGTGAGGACCCAGGTTCAAACCCCAGCACCACATACACAACTACGTGTTGGAGAAACAAAGGCCAGATGAAAAACTAAATAAAACTATTTCTCTCTCTCTTAAAAAAAAAAAAAGAAAAGAAAAAAAAAAAAAGAAATAGGAAGTAAAATTCCCTGGCTAACCTCTTGAATTAAGAAGCCAATTAATGTTCTGATTCTTATTGTCTTGGTCCATTAGAGTCTAAGCAGACATTTCACATCAAAGCTTTCGAAAGGTGGCTACTCTGTTTGCTTATCTTTCATCTTGTACTTTATCCTTGCTAGAGATTAGCACTCTGGTTTTGTTTGTACCAGGAATTTAACCCAGGGGTGCTTAACCACTGAGCTACATCCTCAGCCCCATTTTTTTTTTTTTTAAAGAGGTGAGAGAGAGAGAGAGAGAAAGAGAGAAGCAGTTTTTAATTTAGTTTTTCATGTGGCTTTCTTTCCTCTGACACTTAGTTGTGTTCATGGTGCTGGGGTTTGAACTCGCGTACTTGTGCATGCCAGGCAAGTGCTGTAACCGTTGAGCCACTGCTCTAGTCCTCCTCCCCAAGCCCTTTTTATATTTTATTTTGAGACAGGGTCTTAGTGCGAAGTTTCTTAGGGCCTTCCCAAGTTGCTGAGGCTGGCTTTGAACTTGGGATCCTCCTGCTTCAGCCTCCCAAGTCACTGGAATTAACAGGTATGTACCTCCATGGTTGGCAGCAGTTTGCTTTTCTAACCTGTTCATTTTAAAGCTGGTTTGAGTCTAGCCTTTTAAAAAAGATGTAGACAATTATCAGTGAAACTAATCTAGTGCTCCTAATTCAGTAAGGTGACAGAGTTGCCTGGGGATGTAGCTCAGTGATAAAGTGCCTGCCTCGCATGGGAGGCCTGCAGTCCCCAGACCTACGCGGCTGGGCTCATGCTGACATCTTTTGTCCAGGCTGTTTCAGTGAGCACTTTGCTTACAATTCCATGGTGACAGCAGAGGTTTCCACCAGGGAGGGTGACACAGAGGCTGCAGATGGCTGATGAAGTGTCAGTGTCTGTGAATTGTCTTGACAGTGGCTTGAAAGAACAGGCTACATGACTGCTGTTGAGCAGACGAAAGCTCTGCTCCGAAAGGCACCCTGATCAGATTGACAAGGCCCCCCTTGCTGCAGGTGAGGATGTAGAGGACCTGTTCCTCAGGCCAGCCGCGAGTGCCCTGGCCCTTCAGCGTTGGTGCGTGCGTGTGAGTGTGTAAAGACGGGGTTCAAGGCGGGGCTCTCTGGAACTGAGCGGAAGCCTGGGCATGAGGCATCATGGCTAAGTTGGTGTTTTTTGCCCCATTGGGAAATAGTTGGAGTAGGAGTGTTTTGGTGTTACCGAAGGGCATGTTTTTAATGAACAGTTGTCAGAGGAACTTGTCATTTTATGAGAAGTTAAATATTCAGCATGGAAAAGCACCTTGTGCTCTTAGAGATACTAACCAGGCCTCGTAATTTCAGTTCCTTTAAGGGATTTGCTTAAAATGGTAATCTTGCCATTTTAGTTTTATATGCATTCCCCATGTCTCCTTTTCTTTCCCTTTAACTTATTTTGTGCCATGCCTTAGAATTATATCTGATATGTGTAAATTTAGCACTACACAATGTAGTTATCAGCTCTGACCTCAGCTTGTGGATTAACTGTAAGTTTATCAACTGGTTAAAGAAGCCAGGTGCGGTGGAGCACACCTGTAATCCCAGCAACTCAGGAGGCTGAGGCAGGAGGATTGCAAGTTCAAGGCCAGCCTCAGCAACTTAGTGAGAGACTGTCTCAAAATAAAGTGACTGGAGATGTGGCTCAGTTGTAAGGTATCCCTAAATTTAACCCTTCTCCCCAAGAAACAATCAAATCAAAACAAAACAGAAAAAATGGTTGAGGGGTAACTTGAACAAGCTTGCAACTTCCAGTCCTTGTGGTGGAAGTTCCAGTCTTCAGCCAGGTGGTCATCTTTAAACTAGACCAAGAAGTTGCTATTTTTACTTTATATGAAAAATCAAGTAATGAACAGGGTTCTTAATTTATTTTTCACTTTGTGTTGGAGTTTTGGTTCATTTGTTCAAGCCTTAGGTTCCTTTTCTGTATATTTAGAAATTTGAGACTGTGCCGTATCTCAGAATTTTATGGTGTTCTAAGAACCACCATTATACCCTGGTTCTCTGAAGTTATTCAGCTCTCTGTGTTTCCTGGACACATTTGATATGCTGCTGGCCCCGTTCAGGCAGAGCCACCTCTGTGGGAGAGGGCTTCTCTGTCTTTCACTTGGGGACATTGTTTTCCTCCACTTCTTACGTGTGATTATTTCTGATGGGGCTGTGTGGCCTCCCCCATGGCTTTTCTCTATTTTTCTTGGGTTCTGGAAGGCACCGTTAGAGATGCAGGGATAAAGAGCAGGGCAGCGTGCAGTGTCCCTCTCCGTGCAGCTGTGGCGGGTTTTGACCTGTAGTCCTGCACTCAGCCTTAGTGGCTGCTGAACCCCAGAGCCAGAGAGCCCAGTCTTGTCAGCTTTCCCCTCTCTGAGCTCATCATCACCCTGATTGAAGCAGCACTCTTCCTTGGGCCTGGGCCCTGAACTGCAGTTGGTGGCATCTAAGAGCAAGCTTCTTTTTCAGGGCTGAGGACCGAACTTGGGGCCTTGCGCATGCTAGGCAAGCGCTCTGCCACTGAGCTAAATCCCCAACCCCAAAGAGCAAGCTTCTGAGAGGTCAGAAAAACACGTTCTAAGATGGCTTTGTGTCACTGCCATCTCCCCTCTTGCCTGGCCATTCGTGCTCTTTCCAGATTCTCTGCTCCAGAGTAGACACTCCTGGCTCCGTCCCCCATGGTCTTACCTTCTGGGTCACAGGATTATTGTTGTGGCAGACACTGATCAGCCAGTGTTACCATGTCACCTTGTCATTTGGCTACTTTTTGTTTTTTTAAAGGGAAAGAGGGGCAGTGAGAGAGAAAGAATCAATTTTATTTAGTTTTTCATGCGACTTTCTTTGCACCAGTACTTGGTTGTGTACATGTGCTGGGTTTTGAACCTGCCGAGCCACCACTCCAGCCCCTTGGCTACTCTTCTGTAGTGCACTGTATTACCAAAGCCTAACAAGTTTCCAGATGTTAACATTTGGGACAATGAAGCAGTTTTATTGGTGGCACAAGCCTGTAGTCCAACTGTTTGGGTGGCTGAAGTGGGAGGATTGAGTTCAAGATGGCTTGGGCAGTTTAGTGAGACTCTTTTTCAAAATAAAATAAATAAAGGGCTGGGGATATAACTCAGTGATAGAGCACTTGCCTAGCATATGGGAGGCCCTGGGTTCAGTTCCTATTCTAAAAGGTTATATCTACCCTACTTACTTTTTATTATTTTTTTGGTACCAGCTATTGAACCCAAGGGTACTTAATCACTGATTCACGCCTCTAGCCTTTTTTAGAAAAATCTGATTTTTTAAAATCTTGATACAAGGTCTTGTTAAGTTGCTTGCTCAGTTACTGAAGCTGGCCTGGAACTTGTGATTCTCCTGCCTCAGCCTCCCAAATTGTTGGGATTATAGTTGTGTACCATTTCACCCAGCTGGATCTTACATTTTTTTTTTTTTTATTTTTTAAAGAGAGAGAGAGGGAGACAGAACCAGCTGCATTTAGCTTTTCATGTGGCCTTCATTGCTCTGACGCTTTGCTGTGTATGTGGTGCTGGGATTTGAACCCGTGTACTCGCTCATGCCGGGCAAGCACCATAACCACCGAGCCACCACTCCAGCCCCCTGGATGTTATATTTTAAATGACAGCGAATAGACTGTTACTAAATCAAAGGCAATTTACTGAAGTTTGGGGGTAGGGATATGGGATTGGGAAGAGGCACATAGCGGATCCTGCAGCCCCATCCTTCACCTTTCTTTTTCCCCTGCTGTCCCACGGCCTGTCTTTCTCCATATCCAATCACACATGGTTTCTGGCATTAGAGAGATGGGAGCAGGGCAGGGTGTAGCTTCAGAGCAGTCATGCTCACTCTCTGCCCTTGAAGTGCGGCCTCCTGGTACAGCAGCCTTGGTCTGCCAGCCTCTCACTCTGGGTGCTCTCTTGTTTCTCGAGACGCATTTACTAAACTTTCATCCGTGGCTCAGTCTACTTTGCTTTGAGTTAGTGTGGGTGTGTGTTCACACTGGTGCTGCTGAGCTCTGGGCAGGGCCTGTGCTGCCAGCAGGGCTGCTTATGCATTTTGTATCACCTGTCAAATAGATTTCAGAGTTCCTAGGGCTGGAGCGGTGGCTCAGCGGTTTCGGCGCTTGCCTGGCAAGCACGAGGACCCGGGTTCAAACCCCAGCACCACGTACATAACTGATTGTTGGAGCAACTAAAACCATGTGAAAAACTAAATAAAGTTGTTTCTCTCTTTCTCTGTCTCTTTCACTGTCCCTCTCTCTTTAAAAAAAAAAAAAAGATTTCAGAGTTCCTCTTACTATGAGTGCCTCCCCCCTTCTTATCCCAACAATTAAATAATTTACGGTTTTATATTTATGAGTTCCACGTTCCTCTGCCCTTTCCCTCTCATCTGTGTTGTGATGGACTCTGAAAGAGATGCTGCACCCCGAGGAACTTGGGCATCTGGTCGGCAGTGCTGTCACCTACAACAAGAGGGAGCTGCTTGTGTTTTCTGCTTAAATTTATATTCTAGAGGTTGGGTTTGTGGCTCAGTGGTAGAGTGCCCACCTGTCATGCACAAGGACCTGGGCTCAAACTCCAGCACCACATACACAGTTAAGTGCTGGAAAAACAAAAAGCAGATGAAAAATGAACAAAATTGACTCTCTCAGTCCTTAAAAAAAGAAAAAAAGACTGAGGATGTGGCTCAGTGGTTAAGCACCCCTGGATTCAATCTCCAGTATCAAAAATTCATAAAAGTATGATTGCTGGAAGATTAAAAATCATTCATTTGTTGGGCTGGAGTCGTGGCTCAGTGGTTACAGCGCTTGCCTGGCATGTGTGAGGACACGAGTTCAAACCCCAGGACCGTGGACATAACAAAATGTCCGAGGAATGAAGGTCACATGAAAAACTAAATAAAAATTACTTCTCTTTCTTTCTCTCTCACTGTCTCCTCTTTCTTAAAAAATTACTCATTTGCCTCACATCATACTTCTCTTTACCAAGTACTAACTAGACTCAGTATTAACCTTTTTTTTTTCTTCGAAGAGCGGGACAGTGAGAAAGAGACTCAGTTTTATTTAGTTTTTCAGGTGGTTTTTGTTGCTCTGACACTTTGTTCTGTGTGTGGTTCTGGGTTCAAACCCACGTCCTCACCCAGGCCAGGCAAGTGCCGTAACCATCACGTCACCGATCCAGCCCCCAGGATTAACTTCTGAGATGGGGAGATCAGTGTGTTCACGGTGATATGACCATAGACTCACAAGTTTCTACTGGACAGTGGTCTAGAGAGCATAGCAAGGTCAACAAATGTAATCATGTAATTTGAGACTGACAGAGAATCAATTTTATTTAGTTTTTCATGTGGCTTTCGTTGTGTACGTGGTGCTGGGGTTGAACCCATGTCCTTGAGTATGCCAGGCAAGTGCTGCCACCTCTAAGCCACCCCTCCAGCCTTTTTTTTTTTTTTTTGAGGTACTGGGGATTGAACTCAGGACCTCACACATGCTAGGCAAGCAATATGAACTATACCCCCAGCTCCTCCTTTCTTTTTAAAGAGAGGGACAGTGAGAGAAAGAGTCAGTTTTATTTAGTTTTTCATGTGACCTTCGTTGCTTCGACACTTGGTTGTATGCATGGTGCTGGGGTTTGAACCCGTGTCCTCGTGCATGCCAGCCAAGTGCCGTCACTGCTGAGGCACCACTCCAGCCCCAGCCCCCAGCCCTTTTTAAATTTTATTTGGAGGCAGTGTCTCACTAAGTTGCCTCTGTCGGCCGTGAGTCTCCATCCTCTGCCTCAGCCTTCTGGGAGTCCGGCATCACCGCCATGCACCTGGCAGCTGCTGAGGCTGGCAGCTCTTAAATACCACTCGTTGGAGGTAGTAACTGAACGGTTTCCTTCATTGGCCTGCTTTTTGAAAGAGGTTCCAGGATGGGAAACCCTGTAATGCCGCTCTCTTTCTCAGGCGCTCAGAGGGTAAGGTACAGTTCTGGTTGCTTTAGTTTGATAATTGCAGCTTTTGTCCTGGTTTCACGGGTTCTTATTTAGATATTGAGGCATTGAGAGCCTTTCTGAACTCTTCTTGTGGACCAAATACTCCCTCAGCTTCTTTGTATGCCAGGACGAGCCACATCTCATCCCTGCCCTGAGGAACTTGGTCCTAGTGTGGTATGTAAGCAAGATGGGGAGCTGTGATTCATCAGTCCAGAGCAGGGAGTGGGAGGACAGGAAGGGTAGTTAGAAAAGACTGAGGCTGGGGCTCAGCTGGGGCTCAGCAGTGGCTCAGTGGTGACTGCGCTTGCCTGGCATGTGTGAGAGGATGCAGGCTCAAACCCCAGCACCGCGTACACAACCAAGTGTCAGAGCAACAAAAGCCACTGAAAAAATAAATAAAATTGATTCTCTCAATGCCCCTCTCTCTTAAAAAAAAAAAAAAAAGACTGAGGCTGTGGGCTGTGGTTCCTTGTATTCTTTAGTCATATCCTGTGTCTTCTGGAAACCTTGCATGGGGACTTGGTGCACGGGGCGGTGGAGGATGGGGCTGGTCATGGAAGGCAGGCCTGACTCTGCGTTTCTTGTCCACATGCCCAAGCCCATGCAGCTGGGCCATGAGATGCTTTTAAACTGGCTCAAGCAGCCCTATAAGCTTATCCATTAGGTTTCCATAGTCTACTTGGCCCTCCTTGGTTCACTCAGGAACTGAGGAAAATACACCAGTGCCCTTCAGTTTTGCCTTCCTCAGGCTTTTTTTTTTTTTGCATGAATATGGAAATACGGCTGAGAATCAGACTCAGAGAAGAAAAAAACGAAAGCTTGCCTGGAGTGGATCCTGGTCAGTTTGGATGGCTACCCAGCGAGGTTGTTCTCAGTGGCTGAGACTGCGGCTCAGGTTACACTGGGCTCCCGAGTTGGGGGCAGGGGACATCAAATGACGCAGCATGCAACACTTATGTAACCGTGACTTCAGGGGACAGGGTTAAGCAGCGAAGGAACCTCCCGAGCCCAGTGAGAGGATCCTAGAACACAGCCTTTTCATTTTTCTCTCAAGCTTGGCTTGAAAATCAGCACCAGCGTCTCTCCCAAACTTACTCTCAGAACTCCTTTCCCCTGGTTCGTGGACGTAGCACGTTCTAGAATAGAAGGCGCTCAGAAGTCTCAGCGCCACTTTCTAGGTAAGTGGTTGGACGGGGCTCATGCAGGCCTGGCCTGGGCTTCCAGAAGCAGCGTTCCCGGAAGCTTGGTGTTCGACTCCCTCTCCTGGCAGGTTAAATCCATTGCAGTGCCCTCAGCTCACCTTTGCCTCCCCCCAGCATTTCCAAATTGAGTGAATAAGGCGAGGTTCCGTTTTGCTAGGGGCAGGGGCAGGGGAAGTGGACTCGGGGTCTGAGCTGAAGTGCAGAGGTGTGATTTGTCCTGGCAGCTGTGCTCCCAGACTCGTTATCAGATTTGGGTTCCCTCACCTCTAAGGTATTTTTACTTTGGCAGAGTTAGAGCCACAGTTGCTTCTTTCCTTTCACTTTCAGATCCTTGACCTCCCTTTATGGCGAGTAGAACCACAAAAGCATGGTTAGAAGCTGATCTAAATGGCTGGTGTCCAAGGCTGCAAACGAGAGCACAGGTCTGGGAGAGGGTTAAGTGAGTTGTTGGAGGTCATCCAATACAGGTGTCTCATTTTCCAGTCTGTTGTTCTTACCTTTCTTTTTTTGAACCAAGATATTTTAAAACTATAAGAAAAAAACTTAAAAAATCAGGTAAAAATTTTTTTTTAAAAATCAAGGAAGAATTAGAAAGAATGCTTTTCCTTTTGAGCTTATGCTTGTTTTTATGATCTGCTTGTTCTGAGGAGCCTCCTGTTTCTGTAAATTTCTTAATCTTTTTCTTAGGGTGTCAGGGGTCAGGGAGACTGGGGGATGCATTTCAGTAAAATATATTTCTGTAATAAAACCCTTAAATTGTGAAAAATTTCAAATACGCCTGAAAGTAGATGGAGTAATGCCATCACTCAGCTTGTAATCAGTCCATCATCAGACTTATCTTAATATTTTAGTGGATGATAATCAAACCCATGTGTTTGCTCCTGCCAGTAAAGTGTGTTTTTGCTCTTAGGAAAATAGTACTTTTATTATTTGTATTATTATAGGTTTTGTGGTGTGAAGCATTTCTATCTCTGCTTATCTGAAAAATTAATGTGTACTCAGCTGAGATGATCCTGAAGCTCTAAGCAAAGTTGTCTCTGCCACTGTGTTAGGTAAAATAAGCCAACTTTTTTTTTTTTTAAAGAGAGAGGGACAGTGAGAGAGAGCGAAAGAGAGAATCAATTTTTATTTAGTTTTTCATGTGGCTTTCGGTGCTCCGAGACTTTGTTGTGTACGTGGTGCTGGGGTTTGAACTCAACGTACGCGTACATGCCAGGCAAGTGCCGTAACTGCTGAA
Source organism: Aplodontia rufa (assembly GCA_004027875.1). Classification (NCBI taxonomy): domain Eukaryota; kingdom Metazoa; phylum Chordata; class Mammalia; order Rodentia; family Aplodontiidae; genus Aplodontia; species Aplodontia rufa. The sequence goes on along the minus strand of PVKS010000214.1, from coordinate 219,874 downwards.
CCACCATACCAGCCCCAGCCAGCTTCTTTAATAGATGACACCACTAGTTTTAGGAACTTAAACTGGTAGGTTTATTTTCAGTTCTGGAAAAGATCAGGAGAAATGGGGAAGGCAATTCAGGGCTATATATAGTTCTGCATCCTCAGTACTTTTTTTTTTTTTTTTTTGGTAAGAGATAATCAGTTTTATATATTCATCTGGTTTGTGTTTCTCTGACATGTAGTTGTGTATATGCTGCTGGTGTTCAAACCTGGGTCCTTGTGCATGCCAGGCAAGTGCTCTAACTGCTGAGCCACTGCTCTAGCCCCTCCTCAGGGCTTGACTTCAGGGTGCTGGGCATGTGTCATTCAAGCCGCTGGAAAGAAGAGTGTGGGGGTTGCTCATGGACCAGGCCTGGAAGTGACCACTCATGCTGCTAAAAGCTTCTCAGTCTGTTGGCCAGAACCCCCATGGGAGCTGAGAAAAGTGTGAGTCCAGGCAGAGAAAGAAGCACGCTTGGAGATCAGCATAGCCATCAGTTTCCTTACAGTATCTCTCAGGGGAAGCTACTGGGGAATGACTCAGAAATCATTAGATTTTTTTTCCTGCTTATGAAATAAATTTTATCTATTCATTAAATAAAATATGAAAGACCTAAGAAAACACAGAGATATAAAAACAACCATTAGGCCCATCAACTGGAGATATAGTAATTCTTGGTTCCTTCCAATTCAAGATTTTTTTTTCTTCTTTACTAGGGATTGAACCCAGGGGCGCTTTACCATGAAGCTGCGATCCCCATCCCTTTCTTACTTTTTATTTTGAGACAGGGTATTGCTAAGTGGCCCATGCTGGCCTCAAACTTATGATCTTCTTGCCTCATCCTTTAAAGTGTCTGGGATTACAGATGTGTGCCACCTTGCCTGGCTTCATTTAAGAACTTTCAGGTGCTGAAGCAGTGGCTTAGCGGTTATGGCGCTTGCTTGGCATGTGTAAGGATGTACACAATGAAGTGTCAGAGCAGCGAAAGCCCCATGAAAAACTAAATAAAATTGATTCTCTGTCCCCTCCTTTTTTTTAAGAAAGAGAGAGGGACAGTGAGAGAGAGAGGAAGAATCAATTTTATTTAGTTTCTCATGGACTTTCATTGCTCACGCACTTCATTGTATATTTGGTGCTGGGGTTTGAACCCGCGCACTCATGCATGCCAGACAAGCACCCTAACCGCTGAGCCACCACTCCAGCCCCTCCCCCTCTCAAAAAAAAAAAGGATTTTTTTCACCACTAACAGTAAGATTTCACTAATTCTTATTCTGTGCTGGCTTGCAAACTCCAAAACTTATAAAAGTGGATGTACTATTCCAGAGTCATGGTGAGGCCTTAAGCTTTTGGCATTTTCAAGCTTCTTACTTATTTACTTATGTACATCCCCCCCACCCCTGCCCTTTTGCAGTTATGGGGATTGAACCCATGGCACTCTAGCACTGAGCTACACCCCCAGCTCTTTTCATTTTATTTATTTATTTATTTTTTGGTGCTGGTAATTGAACCTGAGGTGGTCTACAACTTAAGCAACATTCCTAGTCTTTATTTTTTAGTACTGTTGACCGAGCTCAGGGGTGCTTAACTGCTGAGCCACTCCCCCCCACACCTTTTATTTGAAACAGGGTCTTGCTGAGTTGCTGAGGCTGGCCTGGAAATTACAATACTCCTCCCGCAGCCTTTCAGTCACAGGGATTACAGGCATAAGCCACTGTGTCCGATTTATGCTTTTTTTTTTCCTTTTTTGAGAGAGAGAAAGAATCTATTTTTTTTCATCTGGTATTAGTTTTTCTACCACTTAGTTGTGTACGTGGTGCTGGGGTGTGAACCTGAGTCCTCGTGAATGCCAGGCAGGCTCTCTGCCTCTGTGCTGCTGCCCTAGCCCCGAGCTTATACATCTTGATCTTCATTTTTCTTAGTACACAGAGTGAATGTTTGGACTGGTGGAGTTAGGGATATGTTAGAGTGGGTGAGGCAAGGGCTGCCTTTTAAGTTTACTCAGTTTAAAGAATTATTTAATACAGCTTTGTTTTCTAAGCGGGGAAGAAAAGGTGTTTGAAGGTGAACCAAAATGGCAGGGTGCACACTCGAAGTCTCCCAATGAGGTTACTGAGTTGAGCTGTGTCCTAGGCGCCTGCCCTTTTCTCTGCTCATCTGCCTTGCTTCTGCTGCTCAGGTGGTAGGATAAAGTCCTGGGAGAAGGTAAAGCTGGGGTGGTTGGCTCCAGGTTCAGGGGTGCAGACCCTCTGCAGCCAGAGGCAGACCGGCATCAGAATTCCTGTTTGTGAGGTCACTAGCATGACCTCGCAGCCAGCTGGTTCAAAATGTTGCCCAGCTTCTGGCAGGTGAGAGCTGAGGCCGGCCCAATTCCACAGACACCAAGACACCATGAGGTACCACTCTGTCTCCTAGTGCTGGATCCGGGTTGTCTTTTCTGCAGCTTCTGTATATATGAAGACATCAATGTCAGGCTCTCTGTATTTTACTGAAAGAGATTGTGTGATTAGAAGAAAATCAGACTTTTTTTTTTTTTTTTTTTTTTTTTGAGAGAAGGACTGAGAGAGAGACAGAGTTTTTCACATGGCTTTCCTTGCTGTGACACTTAGTTGTGTACGTGGGTGCGGGGGTTTGAACCCGTGTACTTGGCGCATGCCGGGCAAGTGCTGTGACCGCCAAGCCACCGCTCCAGCCCCAGACAGAATTTTTAAAAGCAGAAAATTCTAGTTGGGCAGCAACATATTTTTACTGTGCGAGTGAGTCTGTGGGTACTTAGTACTGTATTTGCTTTGTCATTTGCAGTCACTTGTCCCTACAAGTAAACACGACAGTCTGAGTTCTGTGAAACCACCTGGTAGTACCAGGCAGTAGCCATTTGAAGTTACCACGTTTGGCTATCAGTAGTATAAATTATTTATGACCCCAAAACCTAAATTCTGATGCGTCACAATGGAGAAGTTGCCAGAGTTTGCTTTTGATTATGTTGCTTTGCTTTTTTTTTTTTTTTAAAGATAGAAGGACAGTGAGAGAGAGAGAGGATCAATTTTTATTGAGTTTTTCACATGGCTTTCGTCGTTCTGACACTCAGTTGTGTATGTGTGTGCTGGGGTTTGAACCTGTGTACTTGCGTGTGCCGGGCAAGCATTGTAACCACCGAGCCACTGCTCCAGCCCCACTTTGCTTTTTATACCTGTTTCAGTTGGACTTGCAAGAAAAGGTGTTGATTCCCACAGCTACTGAGAAGGCCAGTCTCCGAGGGTTGATGCATATCATTTTCTAAGGGCTTTTTGGGTTCCTTTCTTTTTTGTGGTGCTGGGGATTGAACCTAGGGCCTTGTGCATGCTGGGCAAGCGCTCTGGCTCTGCCACTGAGCCCACCCCAGCCCTGCAGCATGTGACTTCCTGCAGGGAGAACAGAACCAGCTCTTCCACTTTTGAGTTTCTGCTACCTTTGCAAGGTCTGTGGAAGGTGGGGTCTGAGATGGGGTCTGAATGGTAGCAAGTGTAGTGTGAGGGGAGCAGCCTCAGGGGAGTCTCGGATGGTTGTTTCCTGGGACGGTGGAACCCCGATCGCTCTTTGTGTCTTATATAAAGTGTGGGGTAGACATGATTCATCAAACTTTGGGATTCATTGATAGAGCTTTGGATTTTTTTTTTTTTTTTAAGAGAGGGACAGTGAGAGAGAGAAAGAGAGAAACAACTTCATTTAGTTTTTCACATGGCCCTTGTTGCTCCAACACTTAGTTGTGTATGTGGTGCTGGGATTTGGACCTGGGTCCTCATGCTTGCCAGGCAAGCGCTGAAACCACTGAGCTACCGCTCCACCTCCCCCCCCCCCCCCCCCCCCCCCCCCCCCCCGTGCCTTTTTTTTAAACTACAAGATCCAGGTAACTAACCCATTCATTTCTGCTACAAGGACTGTTTTCTTTACTTGGATGTTTTGGATAGTCTTTATGTTTTTTTTCTTTTTCTGATGCTGGGAATGGAACCCAGGGCCTTGCACATGCCAGGCAATCCTCTGCCCTGAGCTACACCTGCAGCCCTGCTCTTGCCTTGGTGATGCAGGTTATTGGTGATTGCTTATTAAAAAAGAGCAAGTGCGTAAGCATATGCACTGTGTTTCAAGAAGGCCGTGAGGTTGAACTCTATACGCAACTTCTGAGATTGCTGAGAACATGACACGTGGGTACGTGGTCTCCTGTTCAGGCAGTGTGTATTGAGGTTACATCTGAGAGGATGGCTTCTAGATGTGGGGGTGGCCCTGGCATTTTCTCCCCGTGGGAGGCAGCAGCAGGTCTGGTGGCGTGGTGTGGGGGCTGTGAAGTTCCTCCAGACCTGACTTGGCAGAGGGCAGGGTGGAAGAGCAGCTCCTCCTCCTGGAATGCGACACCTTTGCAAAGCACTGTTCTTTCGTGGAAATCCCCAAGGGTAGGTCTTCCAAGGTTGTTTGCTTCTCTCAAGTGTCTTGCTCTTGTTGCTTGGATCAGATCTGAGTTACATCACAAGGTTGGGATAGTAATCTCAGTCTGAACGTTTGCTTACAGCAGGCTGGCTTTATGTCTTAAAATAGACCTGCAGGTCAGGGTCACGCAGGAAAAAAACAAAATAACCTGTTCTTGTAGTGTTGATGTCCAGCAGCTTTGCTCCTGTCTGAACGGGTCAGTGAGAAGGGAGAGGAAGGGGAGGGGACCGCACAGCTGGAGCTGCCCTCTCCTTGCAGCTCTGCTCCTGAGCTAGTTGGTGCTTGGAAGGACTTCTCCCTGCCTCTCCCATTTGATAGTACAAGCAAAGTGACAGCTATTTTTAACTGTTTAGAAGTGATTTAAGTTCTAAAGGTAAATATTTTACAAATAGTTCTTGGCTTGAAAAAATAGCTCTACTTACAGTGTAAACCGAGGTTATGTATAGGTAAATGTCACAGCGTTATTGTTCGGAAAGAGATTAGAGTAAAACTGATTGACTTAATAGATTTAACAGTTTAAGAATTTGAAAAGAATTGTATTCATGTCAGTTTTCTCATCTGGAGCAGCGTTACTCATTTATCGACTGTCACTCAATTTTGGAATTCCTGTGATTGCCCTGTGAGCCTGGGATGCATTTTTGCTAGCTAATTACACAACCTTATGTTTTTGAGGTATTTTGATTCAGATTTTGGAAATAGCTCGTGGTGTTTTAGAGCCAGGTCCAATGAAGAGTGTTGAGTGAGTGGATCACTGCTATCTGAGGTCACTTTATTGGGTGTTCCTGGAAGGTTCTGGAACACTGGCCGCCCAATAGAACTTTCTGCTACCATGGAAATTGTCCTGTATATGGCACTGAGGTGTCGCATGCTTGGATGTGACTGAGCAGCTGAATTTTTAACTTTTGTTTAGAAACAATTTAAACAGTGCATAGTGCAGATGTAGGATGTTGCGTTCTCTGTCCCACTAACAGGTTGGGGTGAGCAGTTACCAAAAGTTAACAAGCAAAGGTAAGTTGTAGAATACGTGGTCCCCACCCTGTGCTCAGAGAAGTAGAAAAGGCTGTTGTTTGTGCTTAGTGGTACCTAATCTATCTATCTGTCTTCCTTTTTTAAAGAAAGAGGGACAGTGAGAGAAAGAATCAACTTTATTTAGTTTTTCATGTGGACTTTGTTACTTTGACACTTTGTTGTGTACGGAGTGCTGGAGTTCAAACCTGCATTCATGTGTCAGGCAAGTGCCATAACCACCGAGCCACTGCTCCAGCCCTGGTACCTATTTTTTTTTTTTCTTTCAAAGAGAGAAGGGCAGTGAGAGAGAGAGACAGCAGACAGTTGTGTACATGGGTGCTGGGGTTCGAACCCATGTACTTGTTCATGTTGGGCAAGCACCATAACCACTGAGCCACCACTCCAGCCCCCTGGTACCTCATCTTTAATGACCATGTTGTTGCTCATGTCTCTGCCCTGAAATTCAGGACCTGCCCTGGCAGCCTCCACTGTCACCCATCCCCTAGGCTGCATTGAGCCCATGCCTCCCTCACTTGGCATGCCCCTGGCTTGGCAGCGGGCCTATTACCTGTCCCCTACGGCAAGTTGAGCCCATGCCTCACTTGGCATGTCCCTGGAAAACGGCTGCCAACTCTTAGTTTGAGTCTTGCTTGATAATGGCAGTTAAGATAACTGAAGTGTGTTAGTGGAGTAAGTATAGAACTTAAGGAGACGCTAGACATGTTTGATTTGTACTGGGAGAATCTTTTTTCCTCCACATTTGCTAAAGTTGTGCATAATGATGGGGTATGTTCCGTATTCATGCATGCACACAGTAAAACAATATGGTTTGGCAGCATCCCTCCTCAGCAGTTCCCTCTCCCTTTCCCATCCCCTGTCCTCTACTCTATGGAACTAGTAGAATCTTAAAGGAGGTTTTTCATATCAAATGGAAGGCAAGTAAAAGTTGATGATAGTCAGTTTCTAGACTGCTCTGTAAGGCTCTTCAGAGTCTCCTTTCAGTTTACTCCTTTGACCTGGTGTCTTATAAGAATCTTCGGGGATTAGTGCATCTAAGCTTACTAATACACGTGCTTCATGAATTTCCATTCTTCCTTTGTCTCCTTCTCTGGAAAATTTTCCTTTGTGTGTAACTGGGGATTGAACCAAGAGGTACTCTACCACCAAGTTACATCTCCAGTCCCCACTTTTTTTTTTTTTAAAGAGAGAAAGAGAGAATCAGTTTTATTTACTTTTTCATCTTTTTCTTTTCTTTTTTTTCTGACACTTAGTTGTATGTGGTGCTGGGGTTTGGATCCAGGTCCTTTTGCATGCCAGGCAAGTGCTCTAACTGCAGAGCCACTGCTCTAACCCCCATCCCCAGCCCTTTTTCAATTTTTTTATTATTATTTTTTAAGAGAGGGAGAGAGAGAATCAATTTTATTTAGTTTTGTTTCTCTGATACTCCGTTGTATACATGGTGCTGGGGTTTGAACCCAGGTCCTCGTGCATGCCAGGTAAGTACTGTCATAACTGATGAGCCACCGTTCCAGCTCTTTATGATTATTTTTTTAAGAGAGAGTAGGAGAGAAAGAATCAGTTTTGTGTACTTTTTCATCTGGCCTTTGTTTCTCTGACACTAAGTTGTGTATGTGGTGCTGGGGTTTGAACCAGGTCTTTACACATGCCAGGCTGAGCCACCTCTCCAGCCCCTAAATTTCATTCTTTTTTTTTTTTTTTTTTAAAGAGAGGGACAGTGAGAGAGAGAATCATTTTTTATTATTTAGTTTTTCATGTGAGCTTCGTTGCTCTGACACTTCGTTGTGTACATGGTGCTGGGGTTTAAACCCACATCCTCACCCATGCCAGGCAAGCTCTCTAACCACTGAGCCACTGCTCCAGCCTGGATTTTCCTTTTTTTTTTTTTTTTAAAGAGAGAAGGACAGTGAGAGAGAGACAGAATCAATTTTTATTGAATTTTTCACATATTTTTCACATGACTTTCCTTGCTCTGACACTTACTTGTGTATGTGGTGCTGGGGTTTGAACCTGTGTACTCGTGCATGCCAGGCAAGCACCGTAACTGCCGAGCCACCGCTCCAGCCCCCTAGATTTTTCTTATTGTTACAAAAAATCCATTGGCCTCATTGGTGCTTTGAGTGCCTGTCTTCCCCAGGCAAGGCCTTGTAACTGTGTGGAGAACGCTGCCTGAGCTGGGTTTTCCCCAGGCAAGGCTTCGTAACTGTGTGGGGAACGCTCCCAGGGACTCTGGGGGGCTGAGGGCAAGAGGATTACAAGTTTGAGACCAGCCTGGGCAACTTAGCAAGACCTTGTAAAAAAAAAAAAATAAACAGAGGGCTGGGACCAGGTATGGTGGCACACATCTGTAATCCCAGCAGCTTGGGAGGCTGAGGCAAGAGGATTGCAAGTTCCAAATCAGTCTCAGCAACTTAGTGAGGCCCTGTCTCAAAAACAAAACAAAACAAAACAAAGCAAAGCAAAGCAAAGGGGAACAAAGAGTCCACGAAAACAGTGAGCCTGTGCCTCAGCCACTCCAATGCTGTTCCGAGACAGCGGTGTGCAGCAGAAGCCCCTCACTTGTGCCTCCAACTCTGTCACAGACTACTAAAAAGGCATGTATTCAAGAGTTGACATGTAATAGGATTATTTTCCTCTATCAAGTGCTTCCTCACATTCTTGAGTGACACTGGCTTCTCCACCTGCACTGGCTGGCCTAAAATACAGGAAAGTTTGTTTCCATTGCTCTCTGATAACACCTACATGCCAGGTGTGGTGGTGCACACCTGTGATCCCAGTGGCTCAGGAGGCTGAGGCAGGAGGATCGCAAGTTCCAGGTCAACCTCAGCAGCTTAGCAAAACCCTGCCTCAAAATGAAAAAAGACTGAGGTTGTAGCTCAGGGGTAGGGCACCCCTCTAATATACCAAATATAAGTATATCCCCCCAAAAAGTGTACTGTGTTTCTCCATGATAGTTTACTTCACGTCCCAGGTGGAGCTTTTTCTTCCAGAGTTTGGGCCCTCTTCTATTTTAACATAAATCATTTTATATTGTAGGTTGCATAGTTCTGTGGATTTAAAAATATAGTTAATACAGGCTTGTGTTAAGAAGATAAGAACTAAAAACTCCCTTCCTCTGCCCCCATGAAGTTTGCTGCAGATTTTCCTGAGCGCCCTTTGTAGATTGTGTGGTTTTGGACACTGTACTGAGCTTGCGGTGCTGGGTAACATGAAGCAAGGTAAATCGAGTGGCAGCCTTGACTACTTGGGGGTGCTGCATCACCTTTCCGTCCTCTTCAGTAGCACCTCCATGGTATTAGTAGCCACAGTCCTAGGTTCGGTGTGGAGATGGTTTGTTATTGAACATGAGGGAAAACGCAGGCTGCGATGTTGACTTTAACAAGAACCATTGTTCCTATTTCCTTTCCCTGTGTCGCTAAAATCTTCTATGCATCTCTCTGCAGGTTTAATCCAGAGGCTGACTGCACAGTAGAAACACCCACAGTCATATCGATGGTTGGGAAAAGATAGTGGCAGAAGGCAGAGAGACGGAATCAGCACCATGAGTCTGCTGAAGCCCAGCGGGCTGAAGGCCCCCACCAAGATCCTCAAGCCCGGGAGCACAGCCTTGAAGACACCTGCTGCTGGTAATGCTCCGTGAATGTGCTTTAATAGCAAATAGATTAGCCTGTTTGAAGTCTTTAATTTGAATTTTTATTTTAAAATGATAACCTTAGAGTTGGGCACCCTGGTGCACACCTGTAATCCCAGCAACTGGGAGGCTGAGGCAGGAGGATTTACAGGTTTAAGACCAGCCTCAGCAACTTAAATATAAAAAATAAAAATAAATAAAAAATAATAAGTATAAAAAGTAAAAAGGACTTGGGGGGCTGGAGCTGTGGCTCAGTGGTTGGAGCGTTTGCACAAGTACCCAGGACCTCAGCACCACATATACAACTAAGTGTTGGAGAAACAAAAGCCAGATGAAAAAATAAAATTGATTTCTCTCTCTCAAAAAAAAAAAAAAAAAAAAAGGACTGGGATGAAGTTCAGTGGTACAGCTTCCCTGGGTTAAACCCAGTGCCTATGTAAAAATTCATATTCTTGAAAACACTTGAAAAAAGTTTTTGAGTAGTAGGAAGGGAAGACATTAATTTTTGGCCAACATGGGGATTACCTACTTGGTCTTGAACACCCATCAGGAAAATCTAACCAAAGACAAATGTGCTAATATGAGGGTGGAAAAACAGTCAACGAACAGTGATCCCTGGATAATTAAAGGGGAGAGACAGAGGGCCCTGTCAGTGTGACTTGAGACGTGCACCTGTAAGTCAAGCCTGCACGTTGTGGAGAAGGGACCCTTAGGCATGATTGCCTGATTCCTAAGCCCCCCACCAGCACCTCCGCACAGAAGGCAGGACTCAGCTCAGACAAGGGCCTCCGTTTAGGTAGAAACACGATGTCTTTTTTTTTTCCTGATCTCAGATATGTTCTGTCCTTACAGAACTGTGTATAGGTAGTGTTTATTTGCACGTGATTCATGTAGTTGTATCTTCAGATGTTGACTCTTCTCTATGCTTTGCCATCGCACTTTTAGGATTAATCTTCTGATCCTCTTCACTTCCGTGCTTCAGCTGTTGTTCAAAGACTAGTTACCACTGAGCCAGGAAAGCTGCAAGCCAGCTTGCTTGACAGGAGTGGACACAGGCAGAACTGAAGCAAGGACTTAGGGCTCTGCCCTTCTGCCTGCAGATGTGCAGTGGGTGGCTAAAAAGCACCATTAGACTTGGCGTCTCTGCCTCCATTTTTCTCTACTTGGACTCCAGGAACGAGGTCAGGTCTGATAAACAGCTTGTGATGAGCTATCTCTTACTAGGGGCAAGGCCTTTCCTGGCCAGTCCTGGGATAATGATGGACAGTCCACATTTGATCAAGATCACACACGTTGGCAGCTGTGCAGCCTCTCATCCCTTGTTTTCATTCCCTTTCTATAAAACATCAGGCTCATTGTCAGCTCCTGGAAGACAGAGCCAAGGACATGGGTCCCCTTAGTGAGTGTAGTGATGCTGATTAAATTTCCTTTCATGTTATAAAGAAAGGCTTTTTTTTTTTTTTTTTTTTTAAGAGAGAGGGAGGGACAGTGAGAAAGAGAAGGAAAGAATCAATGTTATTTAGTTTTTCATGTGGCGTTTTTGTTGCTCTGACACTTTGTTGTGTACATGGTGCTGGGGTTTGAACTTGTGTCCTTGCGCATGCCAGGCAAGTGCTGTAACTGCTGAGCCACTGCTCCAGCCTCCTAAAGAAAGGCTTTTGATTAAAGGACAGAATTTAGGGCTGGGGGTAGCTCAGTAGAAGAGTGTTTGCTAAGCATGTACAAGGCCCTGGGTTCAGTCCCTAGCACCACAAAAAATATAAGAATAAATAAAATAAAGAATTGTGCTGGCTGTGGTCTTGCATGACTATACTTCCAGCTGCTTGGGAGACTGAGGCAGGAGAATGATTAGAGCCCAGGAGTTGGAGGCTAGCCTGGGCAATATAGTGAGACCTGGTTTTAGAATGTTTAAAAAAAAAAGATGAAATTTTATAGCTGGGAGTCTTAATAAAGTCACTATTTTTTTTTTAAGAGGGAGAATGAGAGAATCTATTTAATTTTTTCATCTGGATTTCGTTGCTCTGGGGTTCAAACCCAGGTCTCTGCACATGCCAGGCAAGCACGATACTGCTGAGCTACCGCTATAGCCCGAGTCACTGTTTTTTTATGTTATTTAGTTTGGTAGATTTAGTGTAAGGTAAAATACTCATCAGGTCACTTGAGTTATTTGATCCCTATAATGTTAATTTCTTTTGATTCTCCGCCATGAGTCTTCCTGAACTCTTTAGAACCTTTCTGTTGAGGATTAGAGAAAGCAAACACTAGTCTGACCGAAAAGATTTTATGACACTGATTGACCTGCAGTTGGCAGCTGACTTTGGGAGCAGGCAGGACAGTGGCTGAGGTTCACCTCAACCAGGGGGTCTTCCCAGACATCTTGTACGTGAGCTGACCCAATCCATTCAGGCTTCTGTAGCAAAGTACAGAGAGATTCATTGCTGGCAGTTCTGGTGTTCCCTGAACTCTGCCTGGCTTACTTGCCGACCAGGCCACAGGCCCCATGTCACTTCAAGAGGTCTTCCCTCCGTCACAGCACGTAGATCACCTGCAGTTCCCACTGCAAGCCTGCAGCTCACCAATGTTGTTCTTTTGCTTGGAACAGTACCTAGTCCTAGTCCGGAGCAGCAGGAACTGGACGAGCGTGTGCAGACTGCTGAACACATTATTTCACTTAATCCTCATTAAACATTTATTTTATTTTATTTTTTTGTACTGGGGATTGAATCCTTGGGGGTTTAGCCACTGAGCACATCCCCAGCCCTTTTTATTTTTTATTTTGAGACAGGGTCTCACCAAGTTGCTGAACTTGCCAAGTTGCCGAGGCTGGCTTTGGATTTGGGATTCTGCTGCCGCAGCCTCCCATGCTGCCTGTGAACCACCACACCTAGCTTAATTTTCTTTTTTTCTTTTTTTTTTTTTTTTTTTTGGGGAGAGGGACAGTGAGAGAGAAAAGGAGAATCAATGTTATTTGGTTTTTCATGTGGCTTTCATTGCTCTGAGACTTTGTTGTATATGTGGTGCTGGGGTTTGAACTTAGGTCCTCACACATGCCAGGCAAGCACCGGAACTGCTGAGCCACCACTCCAGCCCTAATCTTCATTTTTTTAAGAGTGAGGGGGACAGTGAGAGAGAGAAAGGATCATTTTTATTTAGTTTTTCATTTGGCCTTTGTTGTTTCAACACTTAGTTGTGTACGTGGTGCTGGAGTTCAAACCCAGGTCCTTGTGCATGCCAGGGAAGTGCTGTAACCACTGAGCAACCACTGCATCCCCTTAATCCTCCTTTTAAAAGACCTCTGGAGGGGCCAGAGCAGTGGCTGGGCTTGGTCCCAGGGTGCTACTGTTGGGAGGTGATGAGACCTTCAGGAGGTGGGACTTACAATAAGTCTTTATATCACTAGGAGCCTCTGCAGGGAATTTTGGGACCCCAGTCCCAGTCTCTTTGTTTCCCAGTTCTCTAGTAGTAATCTTTTTCTATAAGAACAAAACTTTAAAATACTGCTTTCTTCAAATTAAAAAAAAAAAAGTTCCTTAAGAAAAAGCCTTAGGGGCGGGAGCAGAGGTGGCTCAGTGGTTTTGGCGCTTGCCTGGCATGCACAAGGACGTGAGCTCAAACCCCAGCACCACGCACACAATGAAGCGTCGGTGCAACGAAGGCCACATGAAAAACTAAGTAAAATGGATTCTCTCTTTCTCTCTCTTTCACTGTCCCTCTCTTTTTTAAAAAACAAACATAAAAAAAGCCCTGGAGCTGTTTCTATCCTCACAGATGAAGTTAATAATGAGGTCATGTCAGAGCCTGAGATCATGACATGCATGGTAAATGATAGAGTGATTGAGAATGTGCTCTTGGCCAGTCACACTAAATATTTAATAGATGCCTGCTGGATCACGGCACAGATGAGTTTCCGGAACAATTACCACATTTCTGGGAAACCAACTACTGTCTTTGGAGATTGCTCAAAGCTCAGCACTGGGCCAGATGCTGTCTCTTCTTTGGTATGATTTCCATCTCTGCCTTTGAAGGAAGAAGGTGTGGTAGTCTTGCAGTAGTGCTGGCCAGGCCTGCAGCTCTGAATCTCTTTCATTAGGCTGATTGTGAATCTCTTGTTAGGTAGTGCCAGTTTTGTCCGCTTTAATTGGCTTCTCAGATGTATGAAGAGAGCCCATCCCAGTAGATCTGAATGGGTATTTGCTCATGATTTGTAGGTTTGAAAGGTGTGGGGTGGTTAGGTTGAGTAAAGAATGAAATGCAGACCTGGTCTAGGAAAAAGACTTTTTTTTTTTGGTACCAGGAATTGAACCCAGGATGCCTACCCACTGAGCCACATCCCCAGCCCTTTATTTTTTATTTTGTGACAGTGTCTTGCTCAGTTGCTTTGGCCCTTGCCAAGTTGCTGAAGCTGGCCTTGAATTTGCATGAGCCTCTTGTCTCAGCCTCCTCTCAAGTCACTAGAATTACAGGCATGTGCCACCACACCGGGCTTGACTTCTAGTCTTAATCGCAAATGAAAAACCTCACTCCCAGATCCCTGAATTTTTCTTTTATTTAAAGAGAGAGAGGGATAGTGAAAGAGAGAGTCTTGATTTTATTTAATTTTTCATGTGACTTTCGTTGTTCAGACACTTTGTGTGCGTGGTGCCGGGATTCGAACCCGCGTCCTCATGCATGCCAAGCAAGCACCATAACCACTGAGCCACCACTCCAGCCCTCAGATCACTGAATTTTGACAGCATTGAAAAGTGCAGTGATGGGTCAAATACTCAAGTCAGGACTCTTCTTCCACGGGCTACTCCTGTTTATTTTCTTTTAAAGTAAAGGTTGGGTGCTTGAATATGAAATTGAATCTTTTCTGGTCTTTGTTCTGTCTTCAGTTGCAGCCCCAGTAGAAAAAACAATATCCAATGAAAGAGCCACCGCCCTGCCACCCTCAGAGACTCTGGAGGAGTTTGTGGATGACTTTCGAGTTGGGGAGCGTGTTTGGGTGAATGGCAATAAGCCTGGATTTATCCAGTTTCTTGGAGAGACCCAGTTTGCCCCAGGCCAGTGGGCTGGGATTGTTCTAGATGAACCCATTGGCAAGAATGATGGCTCTGTGGCAGGAGTCCGGTATTTCCAGTGTGAGCCTCTGAAGGGCATCTTTACCCGACCTTCCAAGCTCTCGAGGAAGGTGCAGTCAGAGGAGGAAGCCAATGGCCTGCAGATGACTCATGCGTCCAGAGCCGCTTCCCCTCTGTCCACCTCTGCAGCCAGCATGGTGTCCCCCTCCCCAGCCATGCCCTCAAATATCCCCCACAAACCATCCCAGCCAGCAGCAAAGGAACCTTCACCCACGCCTCAGCTCAGCAACCTCACGAAAACAGCCAGCGAATCCATCTCCAACCTCTCGGAGGCTGGCTCGATCAAGAAGGGGGAGAGAGAGCTCAAGATTGGAGACCGGGTGTTGGTGAGTCATCTGTACCTGTGTGCTCTCATCCCTACTTCCTGTGTTGACTTTTTCGTCCACTTTACTATGCCACTCCTTTCATTTTCTTTCTTGTGGTAGTGGGTATTGAACCCGGGGGAGACCGACCACGGAGCTGCATCTTCTCCCTTTTTATTTTTTTTTTTTGAGACAGTGTCTCCCTAAGTTGCACAGGCTGGCCTCGATGTTGTGATCCTCCTGCTTCAGCCTCCCAAGGACCTGGGATTACAGGCATAGAAATAGAAAACATTTTGACTTCAAAATTAATTAAAGAAATTAATTGTAATGTGAAATGTTTGATTAGGAATTCTCATGATTAAAAATAATTATTGGGATGGGGGTGTATTTCAGTGGGAATGTGTGAGGCCCTGGGTTTAATCCCCAGCAGCCCCCTCCAAAAAAATATTGTTCACCAAATATTAACAGAATTGCTGTCAACGGGCCATTGTTATGTGAGGATTGTTCTAGAATTTCCCCAGTGCCCCCTGCCATGCCCTCAGGGCTCCTGCCAGCATGCCTGCCTTCTTCACACTTCTCAGCCCTGTGTGTCTGCTCCTCTCGCTGTGGGACCAGCAGAAAAGGAAGTTTCTGTATCAGATTTGCCTTTTAGCCGGGTGACTCCACAGGGTCCAAGTCGGAGCTCCTGCTCCAGTCTCAAAGAGGACAGGAAGGAGTGGGGGGCTCTGTGTTTTCTCCCCCACCCAGAGGGCAGTGGGGATGACGGAGAGTGAGAGAATGGTGTGGTTCAGCCTAAGAAGCCAGCTGAGCAGTAGGGTGTGCTGATACCTGGGGACTTGGAGGGCTGGGAGCTGCCTCGCTGAGTTCTGAGTTTGGAGTGAGGCCTTGCTTTTCATCATTGTTATTGCTTTGAGACATATTTTTCTGCGAGCAGCTCCCAGGGCTCTTCTACCAAGAGTCTTGTTCTCGGCTCTTCTTACGTAGGTATTTTGATATTGTGAAAGGGAAAAAACTTTTTTTTTTTTTTTTTTTTTAAAGAGAGAAGGACAGAGAGAGAGACAGAGAAAGAGAGAAACAACTTTATTGAGTTTTTCACATGGCCTTAGTTGCTCCAATACTTAGTTGTGTATGTGGTGCTGGGTTCGAACCCGGGTCCTCGTGCTTGCCAGGCAAGCGTCAAAGCCGCTGAGCCACCGCTCCAGCCCCAAAGGGAAAAAACTTTGCAAGACTTATCTTGCTTGCATTTGAACCTTAACTAGCTACAGTTCATCTGTCGTGAGCTTTTTAATGTGTCTTTCTTCATTTATTTGACATTTCATCTGGGCAGTTTTGTTTTCTTTAAGAGAGGAAGAAGGAGACAGAGAGAGAGAGAGAGGGAGAGAATCAACTTTATTTTTCCATCTGGTCTTTGTTTCTCCGACACTTAGTTGTGTATGTGGTGCTGGGTTTAAACCCGCGTCCTCACGCATGCTGGTCTAGCGCTATAATTGCCGAGCCACTGCTCTGGCCCCGGCTTATTTCTCTTAATGTTCTCCAGTTCCATCCATTTTCCTGCAAATGATATAATTGTATTCTTCTTTATGGCTGAATAAAACACTGTTGTGTATACACCACATTTTCTTTTTCCATTTGTCCACTGACGGACACCTATGCTGGTTTCATAGTTTGGCTGCTGTGAATTGTGCTGCTGGAAACATGGGTGTACATGTAGCACTGTAGTATGATGACTGGTTCTTTAGGATAATGCCAAAGAGTGGGATAGCTGGATCATGTGATAGCTCAGTGACTAGCCTTTTGAGGAACCTTCCTACTGATTTCCATAGTGGCTGTGCTAATTTTCTTTTTAATTTTATTTTTTCATCTGGCCTTTGTTTCTCCATCTCTTGGTTATGTATGTAGTGCTGGGGTTTGAACCCGCATCCTCGTGCCTGCCAGGCAAATGCTGTTACCACTGAGCCACTGATCCAGGCCCAATGGCTGTGCAAATTTACAGTTCCACCAACAGTGTAAAAATTTCTTTCCACATCCCTGTCTGTTATTTTGTACGGCTCACAGTTGAGAAGACTTCATATGTTCATGTTTCCTTAAAAAATCCCTTTTTCCTGAACATTGAGATCTTTTGTAGCAACAGATTTTAGCCCATTTCCTTTGTAGTGAAGATTGCTACAGATTTGAATCATTTTTTTCTGATTTTTTTCATTTTCAATTTTCAGATGTCCTAAATCTTATTCAACATAGGTTCATGGCTGGCTGCAGCGGTGCCTCAGTGGTTGGAACACTTACCTGGGACCTGGGTTCAAACCCTAGCACCATGTACACAACTAAGTGTCAGGGAAACAAAGGCCAGATGAAAACGTAAAGTTGATCCTCTCCTCCTCTTTCTCTCTCTAAAAACAAAAAACAGGCTGGTGGGATTTCCCAGTGGGGAACAGGGACCTCACACTGGTGGAGTCCGTAGTGAGGTCTTCACAGTTCAGAGTTGGTGCCGTGCTCCTCCTCCTTGCTCCTGGCTCATGATTGTGAAGAGGGTAGGATGTAAGAATACTTCCCTAGTCTTTCTTTTCTTCTTTTTGGTACTGGGGCTTGAACACAAGGGTGCTTTACCACTGAGCTACATCCCAGCCTTTTTGTTTTTTGGTTGAGACAGGGTTTCGCTAAGTTGCTAAGGCTTGCCTCACACTTGCAGTCTTTCTGCCTCAGCCTCCTGAGTCGCTGGGTGCCACTTTTTCTTCTGAGGCTGAGTCATCCTGCCTGCTGGATTCGCTGTGCCTGCCCCTCACTCCAGGCCTGCTGCCCTCGCTGCTTTGGGTCAGGCCAGGTCGTCCTCACCTGGACTTCAGGCTGGTGTCTGCCACCAGCTTTCTCAGTTCTCTTCTTCACATAGATTGTAGATGCAATCTGATGTGGTTCCTCAGCGTCAGTCCCTTGAGTGCAGGGCCCACAACGGCTTGGTTGTCATGATGTTTGAGTTTTCTGTGTAGCTTAGTAACTGGCCTGTGCTTTCTTTTTGCAAACCTTAGCCAGTGTCTTAGTCCCAGAGGTGCCAGAGCTGGTGTCTTGCAGTATTTGTTTGTGGTGTGAGGAGGCCACCCTTGCTGGTGGGAGGGCTGCTTTGGGATTCAGGCAGAAGAATGTTCTGCCCTGGCCTGAGTATAGTGTGGAGGGCCTGTTCCTAGGTCCTGTCTCCCAATTTTAAACAGCTTTACTGTTCCCATCATTCTTTTTTTAAAGAGAGGGACAGCGAGAGAATGGCCTTCGTTGCTCTAATGCTTCATTGTGTACATGGTGCTGGAGTTTGAACCTGTGTCCTTGCACATGCCAGGTGACCACTGTGATTGCTGAGCCACTGCTCCAGCCCTCTTTTCATCTTTACAGCACCATCTTTTGTTGCTTGTTCCAGGGGGAGTTGGTTCCAAGGAGTGTGTTAAATGTCCCCTGCTTTGGGCATACTCACTTAATATTACGATTGTTTTTAAGAGACAGGGGAAGAGAGAATCAATGTTATTCATTTTTTCATCTGGACTTAGTTTCTCCATCACTTAGTTGTGTATGTGGTGCTGAGGTTTGAACTTGGGTCCTTGCGCAGGGCATACTTACTCACTTTCAAGGAGGTTTACTTACAGTTACGTGTCATGCCTTGGGAGATGCAAAATGATGTCAGAAGGGAATAGTTAGAGTAACTGGAATTGTGCCAGGCCGTGTAGCCCTGTAATCCCAGAGCCGCAGGAGGCTGAGGCAGGAGGATGGCAAGTTTAAGGCCAACCTGGGCAACTTAGCGAGACCCTGCCTCAAAATAAAAATAAAAGGGCTGGGGAAGTCACTCAGTGGTGAAGCACTCTTGAGTTCAACCTCCAGCACCCAAAAACAAAGCAAAACAAGAAAACAAAACTGGGACTGCTTATTTAGCCTAGAGAAAACCCGACAGTGATGGCAGTGTGACACCTCGCAGTCCATTCAGTGAACAGCCAGGCTGGCTGGTGGATCACACACGGTGTTGACCAAAACACATTGCAGCCTTACATGGCAGCCCAGTCTAAGTCTGTTCCGTGGACCTCAGGCCAGGCCCCACTTGGTCTAGACTGTTCCCTTTCTGACCTAATTTCTGTCTGCTTGCCCCTCCACACTCAGCGCCAGCTGTGCTGGTCTCCTTGCTGTGTCCTGGACACCTCCTTCAGGGTTTGTTACTTGTTCTGCCTGGAATGTTCTGCCCCAGGTCTTCTTGTGACTCACAGCTGGAGAGCATTCAGGCGATGGCTTGCAGGAGAAGGGTCTCTTTCAAGGGTCCCTTCTGTGGCCACCGATGCCTTCCATGTGATGCTGGGGATTGAACCTGGGTTCTCAGTTAAGGTGCTTGCCTGGCATGTGCAAGTTTGCGGGTTTGAACCCCAGCACCACGTACACAACGAAGTGTCCAAGCAATGAAGGCCACATGAAAAACTAAATAAAATTGATTCTGTCTTTCTCTCTCTCTCTCTCTCTCTCACTGTCCCTCCCTCTTAAAAAAAAAAAAAAAAAAGACAGGGAGACTTAAGCTGATTCCTTGTAAAGACCAATGAAATAGATAAATTATCTTCCAAAGTTTTTTTTTTTTTTTAAATATAAGAGAGAGAGCAAGAGAATCAATTTTTATTGAGTTTTTCACATGGCTTTCTTTGTTCTGACACTTAGTTGTGTACTTGGTGCTGGAGTTTGAACCCGTGTACTTGTGCATGCTGGGCAAACACTGTAACCGCCGAGCCACCACTCCAGCCCCCAAAGTTACTCTTTATTCATTTGTTTATCTTGTGCTAGGGGTGAAACTTGGGCCTTCAGCATGCTAGATAAGCACTCTGCCACTGGGCTGTAGTGTTACACCTCCAGTCCTGTATTTGGTCTTTAACACAATTCCTTAGGGTTTTTTTTTTTGTTGTTGTTGTTGTTATTTCTTGTCTTTTTATTTCTTTCTTTCTTTTTTAGAACTAGTTAAAATGATTATTATTATTAGTAGTAGTCATCCTTGGGATTGAACCCAGGCGCGTTCTACCATCGGGTCACATTCCCCAGCCCCCTGCCTAATTTTAGTCTTTTGGGATCCAATTGTCTCGCTGGCCTTGAACTTGTGATCACCCTGCCTCAGCCGAGGCAGTCAGTAGGATTATAGCCATGTGCCACTGTACCCAGCTGATATATAAATGTATTAAATAAATAAACATACCCATTTAGCCTGAATGTCTGTCTGTAGGCACTGATTTAAGAAGCTAGAGCAGGGGCTGGAGTAGTGGCTCAGTGGTTTCGGCGCTTGCCTGGCAGGCACGAGGACCCAGGTTCAAACCCCAGCACCACGTACACAGCTGAGTGTTGGAGCAACTAAGGCCATGTGAAAACCTAAATAAAGTTTTCTTTCTTTCTCTGTCTCTCTCACTGTCCCTCTCTCTTTATTTTTAAAAAAAAAAAAAAAAGAAGAAGAAGCTAGAGCGATGACGTGCAGGTGTAAAAGCAAAAGAAGCTGCTCTCCATGTTTAGATATGGGGAGAAGCCAGGTGCAAAGCATTGCCCCTTGAGTGAAAGTGAAAGAAGGGAATAAAAACGCAAGCTAGCATTTTCTTGTCATGGGTGTTATCCTAACATTTGCTTTTATGTGCAGAAGAAATACCAGGAGGAACGGCACTCTGAAAATCAGGAATATTGGTTATCTGTGGTGAAGGAATGGACAGAAAGGGTGTAAGGGTATTGGAAGGGAGACTTCATGCTGTGCAGGCTTATGTTTGACTTTTCTCAAGCCGTTAGGAATATATTCCCAGGGCTGGAGAGGTGGCTCAGTGGTTACGGCATTTGTCTGGCATTTGTGAGGACTCGGGTTTGAACCTCAGCACCACATAAACAATGAAGTATTGGAGCAGCGAAAGCCATACAAAAAACTAATTAAAACTGATTGATTCTCTTTCTCTCACTGTCCCTCTCTCTTAAAAAAAAAAAAAAAGAATATATTCTTTGGGGCTGGAATGGTTGGAAAGTTTGCCTGGCATGCACAAGGACCCGGGTTCAAACCCCAGGAGCTGTAACAGAACTCTCAGGACTGGGTCATTTAGAATGGAAGTTGATTTTGCCTCTCGGTTCTAGAGGTTGGGAGTTCAAGTGCTTTGTGCAGGCATCTACTTGGTTTCTGATAAGGGCTCCGTGGCAGAAGGACAAGCAGCATGTGCAGAAGAGAAAGTGAAACTCGCTGTAAAATCACCCACTCTGGGGTGATTAATCCAGTCCCAGCAGAGCTAGAAGTCAGGCTCCACCCCTGTGACGTGATGGGATGCAGCACCTCCTGCCAGGCCCACCGCCCAGTGCGGCTGCTTCGTTCTGGTGGGGACTGACTGTGTTCATCCCACAGCAACTTGGAACCCACGTTAGTGTGCCTGCCCTGGCTGTGGACAGCGCTACCTGCATCGTTCATTGTTTTGCTTGGGATTTTCCTAATTTCCTGTGATGACTTATCTCTCTCTCTTTTTTTTAAGACAGAAAGAATCAATTTTTGTTTTTCATCTGATCTTTGTTTCTCCAACACTTGGTTTTGTATGTGGTTCTGGGGTTCGAACCTAGGTCCTTGTGCGTGCCAGGCAAGTGCTCCAACCACTGAGCCACTGTCCAGCCCTGGGATATTCTTAATTTCCTGTGGTGACCTATTTTTCTAATTGGAGTTTTTGAAACAGAAATTGAGAAGAAACAAAAGAGGAAGAAAATCAAAGAACGTGTTGGAGAGGAGCAGGAGCAAGGGAGACGAGAGTTAGCAAGTGTGAAGCTGGCTCTCAGGTAGCCATGAGCGCAGTGCTGGCGCAGGGCTCGACGTAGGACTTCTGAAGCTGCCCAGAGTCCCGTGTACACTGTGCACATGTGAGGGAAAGTGTAGTTAGCGTATTCAACAGTGACTTGCACAAACGTTAAACCCGAGTCACAACTTGGCCAGTTCCCGTGACATAAATGCGAGGAATGGTGGTTTTAGTAGTTGTGAAGGAGCTGAGTGCACCGCTGTGGATTTTTGTGTACCTTTGCGTTAGGCCATGCCCGGCGCGTTTGGTGGATTGTGGGTGGATATTCTTAAGATGTGTGTTTCGTTGCTCTCAGGAATAAAGATGTAAAAGAAGGGGCTGGAGCCATGGCTCAGCATTTGGAACACTTGCCTGGCATACGCAAGGACACAGGTTCAAACCCCAGCACCCCATACAACTAAATGTCGGAGAAACAAAGGCCAAATAATAAATAAAATTGATTCTTTCTGTCATTCTCCCCCTTTCTTTAAAAAAAATGTAAAAGAAGTGTGAGAAAATGGCTAGCAGTTGTTAACATATAGGGATTATGATTGAATTTTCCTCCCTTTGATGACGTATAGGTGCTTTTTTTTTTCTTAGAGATCGTGAGAGAGAGACAATATTTAGTTTTTCATGTGGCCTTCGTTGCTCTGAGACGTCATTGTGTACGTCATGCTGGGGTTTGAACTAGTGTACATGCTAATGCCAGGCAAGCGCCGTAAGTGCTGAGCTACTGCTCCAGCCCTGATGTAGAGGTTTTATTTGTAACCAAAATTTATTTCCAACCAAGAAAATGGCTCTGGAGCAGTGAGTTATCTTTCTAGGAAAGGCAGCCGATAGTTTGGCTGCCACTGCTTGAGCTGTTCGATCCTTGGAACACACCTGGTGTTGAACCCCTCTGGCAGCGCAAGTCATGGGGGACAGTGGGGGGACTTTGCTCTTTGAAAGTGCAGGAAGGCTGCACTTGGTCATAGGTTGGGACCACAAGGATGGATACAGAACCATTTCCATCTCATCGTTCTGATCTTCTCTTCCAGGTTGGTGGCACCAAGGCTGGGGTGGTCCGGTTTCTTGGAGAGACCGACTTTGCCAAGGGAGAATGGTGTGGTGTGGAGCTGGACGAACCTCTCGGGAAGAACGATGGAGCCGTCGCGGGAACGAGGTGGGTTGGGATTTGTGACTTTGTGCCTCCCTCTTGCCAGTGAAGCTGCTTAACAGACTCTCTGTGTGTGGTGGAATAGAAACCAGGTTCTGAAGAGCTGCGTTGCTCCCTGAGACCTCTCTGCTGGTCCCCCTGGAATTGCAGTTATTCTTCCCTTGTCTGAAACGTCTGAGTGGATTCTGAACCAGCACTTTCTTTTATTCTCTCTTTTTCCCCCCAGTACTTTTTATTTTTTGAAACAGCATCTCACTAAGTTGTTCAGGTTGTCCTTGAACTTGGGATCCCTCCTGGCTTACCCTCCTGAGTAGCTGGGATCAAAGGCCTACATCACCTTGCCAGGTTATTCTTCAAAATAGGAAACGTTGGGCTGTCTTTCTGGTTCTTTTCCTGGCAAGTTCCAGGACTTCGGGGGTGGGCTGAAGAGAAGGCGACTACCTTTGTTAGTGAACCCACCATGACAGATATTGTGTCTGGTGAGAATCTCATCCTCTGCGAGAGCCACTGTAGAGCCAGCCTCGCTGCTGCTGGGGCGGCCAGCTGGCCTCCTGGTGCTGGATGGGAGTCAGATGGTGCAGAGGACCTCTTACACTGACTCCTCAGTGTTTTTGAAGGCCATGGCTTGGGGGACAGTGCTGCATCATTGTAAGTGGCGCACAGTGTGTCAGCGCTTCCCTTGCTTACTGAAGGGTGGCAGTTGACAGTCCACCTGTGAAACGTGCAGCTGATTACATGAGCCTGGGCTTTGTCCACCAAGTGCAATGCCAATTACCGTGGGTAAAAGCCTCTGGGGCCGCAGTGATTAGGCAGCCATCCCTTCTTGGTTCGAGAACTGCGTTACTCCTGGGGGCGAAGACCTCCAAGTCCTGTCCGACTCCACGTCCCCTTGGTGGAGCTGCTCTTGGAGCTTGTGTGTTTCTCTTTCCCTGCGTTGGCCTGACCTTGTTAAGTGGGGTCACTGTATCACTAAATGCCTCTGCCATGCATTTATCACGTGGTAGAAATGTTCCCGCCCTGTGTGTGCAACCCGAGCTGCAGGCGAGCAGTGCGCTGTGTCGTGTGGTTGCCAGCGCACTTGCTGAGACGTCCTCGAGGGCCTGTGTCACCCACACATGTGGGGACACTATGCTGGTGCATTCCCAGCTTACAGTGTGGGTCCCAGCACACCAGCACTGTGGCGTTGGGGACCCTTTCCGTTACAGTGTTACTTCTCAAAATTAAGTTGTTTTTGTTACTGTTCTTATTGTTCTTCTCTGAAGGTATTTTCAGTGTCAACCCAAATATGGCCTGTTTGCTCCGGTCCACAAAGTGACCAGGATTGGCTTCCCTTCCACCACTCCAGCCAAAGCCAAGGCTGCCGCCGTGAGGCGCGTGATGGCCACCACGCCCGCCAGCCTGAAGCGCAGCCCGTCCGCCTCTTCCCTCAGCTCCCTGAGCTCCGTGGCTTCCTCTGTGAGCAGCAAGCCCAGTCGCACAGGACTAGTAAGCCTCCCTTCTTCTTCAGAACCCTGCCTCCCTGGCACAGTCCTGCCCGCTGCCCACTCCCTCGCTTTGCTTGTCCCTGCCCTGTAGCTGCCGAGGCTCTGGACTGTGCACGTCAGCTCTGGACTCCAGCAGGAATGCAGTTCTTGACGTGGGAAAGGGACTTGAATGGTGCTTTCAGATTCTTTGTTTTGGTACCAGGGATCGAACCCAGGGCTCTTAACCACGGAACTTCATTCCCAGACCTTTTTTAAATTTTGAGACAGGGTCTCACTAAGTTGCTTAGGACCCTGCTAAGTTGCTCAGGCTGGCTTTGAACTCATGATCCTCCTGCCTCAGCCCGCTGAGCCACAGAGGCGTGTGCCACTGTGTCCGGCTCAGATTCCTAAAGACTTAAGAATCTACTAGTTCTTGTTGAATCTGCTATAGCTGCTGCCCGAAGTCTCCTCTGGAATTATTTTGGGCTGAAGTAATGGGAAGATTGGAGGGGTCCTCTTTGTCAAGTGTGGGTCTCTGACTTCAGACAGTTTCAGGAGCCAAGTATTTTGAGAAGATCTTACTCTTGGGGTTCTAATGTTGTGTTCTCACTGCCTGGCCCCCTGGAAGCTGGTAGTGTGTAGAGTGTTCCTGGCACGGACCAGAGGGTGCAGGGGCTTCTGGACCTTGGAAGGGTGTGAGGAAAGGAGGGTCGTGTTGCTCCGTTTTCATCTCCTCCAGGGCCCTCTTTCTGTCTCCTTTTTCTCACTTAGGGCAGCGAGAATGGATTCACTAGAACTAAAACAGCGCCTCATTCTTGTTAACCTGGTGTTCCATCAGGGTCCAAAGCAGTGACTCTTTTGGCCTCAATGCCTGCCCTAAAATTTATTTACTTGAGGTGAGGCAGATGCTGTTCACAGCAGAGATGGCAGGAGGACAGTCTTGTGTGAGGGAATTCAGGATCTTTGCTTTAAGAGGGTAAACTTGGGGTCTGGGAGTGGGGTTGCCAGCCCTTGATCTCATTTTGCCTCGTCTTCCATCACGGCGGGTCAGAGAAAGGAGAAGCGCTGGGATCTTTAGGGGGGTTGGACTCCTGCCAGCCAGCTAGAGTCTCTCTCAGGTTCAGGTAAAATGAATGCCACCGGGATTATTGGAGTTTGCACATGAAAAGAAAGACGGCACTGGCAACAGAAACGTCACTGATGGACTCTTGGAAGGAAAGTGACCAGAGTGAAATAGAGGGGGACAAGGCCCTGTTCAGAGGGGGTCTGCAAGTTCCAACATGGACATTGTGTCTGCTGTGCTGTTCTCGGAACAATTCCTTGAAGTGTCTGCTCTGGATTACCCCTAATCTTAATTTTTATGGCCTTAAAATTTTCAGTATTAATTTCTTTGGGAGATGACAGCCTCTCCCTGCTCCCGCCAGTCTCTCCTCTCACCTTCTGACGAGTTCTGATTTCTCTTAGCTCATCTCATTCAGTGAGGAGAGTTGGTGGGAGAGAGATGAGTCTCCCTGACCTGAGGTGCAGCCCATTTCTGCCCATTTGAGTGTGCTGAGGATGGAACACAGAGCCTTGCTCTTGCCAGGCAAGTGCTCTGCCTCAGAGCTACACCCCAGCCCAAGGTGGCTGTAGCTTTCAAATCCAAAATGACCAGCAAAGAATATGGCAAGGATATAAATTAATTAAAAGTATCTTTTTATTATATTGCTCAGAGATGTATTTCTGTCCTAGAAAAACAGAAGTTGAAAGAAAAATTAATATTTTCAGTTCATTCTTTTGTAGCTCAGTGACTTACGGTTAGGGTTTGTGCTCCTGTCGGGCATGGCACATCATGTCAGATGCTAGACTTGCCACCGCCACCCTCACTGGCCAGGCCACTGATTTCTGCACATACTTGCTTTTTGTCTTGACGGTGGCCAAAACCAGTGCTTGCAAAGACATGGAGCTGTGAAAAGAATGGAGTGTAGTGTTGAAGCTCAGTTGCCTCGGTGTGTCCAGCAGCTGCTCTGTTTTCCTTGGCCTCTAAAACACCAAGGTGCCCTGTGAGTTGGCAGTGGCCCCCTGGGGCATCTCTGCACATGGTTTGGGAATCTGACATTAGTCAGGAAGAAATGCTGGTAAGAAAAAAAGTATACTGTAGCTGTATAATAGACGTAGAGGGATGGAGCAGTGGCTCAGTGGTTGTAGTGCTTGCCTGGCCTGTGTGAGGACACGGGTTCGAATCCCAGCACCACGTACTTAAGGAAGTCTCAGAGCAATGAAAACCACATGAAAAACTAAATAAAAATAAAAAAAAAATAAAAGTAGAAAATCAGGGTCAAATGATTAAAAGAAAGAACAGGATTCCCCCTGGTATGTTCGAGTAATTCAGGAAAGTCCACTAAATTAAGCAGCAGCAGGCAGTTTGTGCTTGATTGGGTCCCTCTACTCTTGCTCACCAACTGGTGCAAGGTCTCATCAGCCTGTCTCCTGCACGGAGGGCTCGGCACACTGGCAAGGAGGACAGCACTCGGGACAGATGGAGCTTTCACTGCAGAGGACGCAGAGAGGCCCAGGTGGGCAGAGCCCATGGATGCTGAGCAAAGGCCTGGAACAGCGCCTGCCCCAGGCCGCAATGCCCTCATGCCTCCAGAGCCAGCATAGAGGAGCAGTTAGCAGTAGGCTGCTCTCTGGAGTTTTATGTGACTTGGCCTGAGGTGGAGACGAGCAGGCCGGAGGTCGCTTGCCTGTCCCCGCTCGCTTCCCTCCCTCACTGTTCCTGTTCTTGCCTCTTCCCCCTTACCCTATTTTTCTTTCTCCATCTGCGTTTCCCTCCTTCCCTGCATGTGTGCAGCCGCCCACACAGGCCCCTTGGCCGCACAGGCCGCTCACTTGAGAGCAGGTGGTGTTTTCTGTCTTCATCAGCTCTGTGGATTGGGGCTCAGCCTGAAGGCTGGATCCCTGGCTCAGATCTCCCATGTCGTTCCTTTTAAAAGAAAGATGAAGATTCTGACAAAAATCCAGCTCATCAGTGAAGGAAAGCTTGGGACTCCAAGGGTGGCTTCTTCAGTTCCTAATGGTATTTAGAAGATTAAGAAGCTTAGAAAGTCTCAGCCTCAAGTCTGAGGATCAAAAGGTTGGCCAAAATGTCATCACGAGAAGATCACTGTTGGGTGCAGGCTGACAGAGCCCAGAGACACTTGTTAGTTAGGTCCTCTGGGAGTTTTCTAGATCCTGCAAGGCCCTGTAAGGAGCCCAGAGCCTTCTAAGCATCTTCTGGATTGTTCCATGGGTGCCCTGTGTTGATGTGAGGATCACAGGTCTGTGCTGCTGGGTCTCCTTGGTGAGACCCCAAGCTGGGCCGCGCTCTTGCTTTGCCGAGGAGATGTCCGCCATGCATGCCGCACTCCCTGCTTGCCTCATTGATAGCACCACGGCCTTTCACTTCTCTAACTTTCCTTTGCAGTTGACTGAAACCTCCTCCCGCTACGCCCGCAAGATCTCGGGCACCACTGCCCTCCAGGAGGCACTGAAGGAGAAGCAGCAGCACATTGAGCAGCTGCTGGCTGAGCGGGACCTGGAGCGGGCCGAGGTGGCCAAGGCCACCAGCCACGTGGGGGAGATAGAGCAGGAGCTAGCCCTGGCCCGGGACGGGCATGACCAGGTGAAGACTGGTGCTGACCTTGTTGTGGAGATGGATGGTGACGGTTCCTAAATTGAGTGAGGAGGCGGAAAGACACAGGAGCTGGCATTGAGAGCACTGCGTATCCGTGTTTTGGTTGGGCTCGTGTGAAAGCTGTGACCAGGGTGCCATTTCCCATCATTGAAAAGATGGAGCTTTGTTCTTCCGGATCCTACCTTAGCCTTTTGGTCTTATGTCCAGGTCTTTGGGCCTGCTGGTGTGAAGCCGCTAGCTGACTATGGCCTTAGCAGCTATCAGAGCTCCCGTTTGTCGATTATCATTGACAAGTGTTTCGCTTCAGAAAAGAGGCGCGTCGGTGCAACGTTGCCCTCTGCTGGTTTAATGGTGGTTCATCATCTAGTTTGCAGGAGAGCTGCTGAGAATAGCCTAGTAAGATAGGGTTTTAGAGTAAAGCCCGCCCAACATGGTAACCCTTACCTGTAGCTGTTGGAGGTACTCTGGGCCTGTGTATGGGTCAGAACTCGGATGCTCACTGCCCTCTTGCTTCCCCAGCATGTCCTGGAGTTGGAAGCCAAGATGGACCAGCTGCGAACGATGGTGGAGGCGGCCGACAGGGAGAAGGTGGAGCTTCTCAACCAGCTGGAGGAGGAGAAAAGGTGACCCCTGTTCTTCAGGGCGGGTTTTGCCTTGTCCTTTTAAGCAATCTTAGGAAGAAAGTTCCCTTCAACAACCTTCTTGTTCACCCTGAGAACCAAACAGATGACAGCAGAAATCACACTATCCGTGGGTGTCAAGAGGGTGTGTTTTTTTGGACGGTGCTGGATATTGAATCCAGGAGTGCTCTGCCACTGAGCTGCATCCTCAGCCCTTGTAATTAGTTCTTTTGAAACAGGGTCTTGCTAAGCCTCATACTGTGATCCTCCTGCCTCAGTCTCCTGAGTAGCTGGAGGGTACACTTTGATTTGACTTTTTTTTTTTAAGAAATTTGGAATCATTTAGATGTGAACTGATAAACAGATTTGTTGAGCTTCCCATGCATGCTAACATGCGGGGTAGTCTTGGTCAGCACTGTGGAGGTAATTCCAACCAGTTTTCACCTAGCCGTTCTGGGTCCAAGTTGCCTAGTATTTATGCCTGGTGAGTGGTGTAAGGTCCTTGTCCTTGAGAAATTCTCACATGAGGAACAGCTAGAGAATTATTCATGAGTATAAAATCAAATGCTAAATGGTGTGAGACAGGAATTTAGTTCTTATACAAGATTTCTTGAAGCCATGGACAAACAAGATCTCTGAGAAGTGGTTGCGTGGAACCCTTTCACCACCCGTGGGTTCCTGTACTGGGTATTAGAGTCAGGGCCTTGCACAGGTAGGCAATTGTTCTACCACTAACTTGCATCCCCAACCCCTGACCCCATCTTTGTAAAAAAAATTTTGAGACAGTGTCACTAAGTTGTCCATGTTGTCCTCAAATTTCCAGCCCTCCTGCCTCAGCCTCCCCAGTCACAGGGATTCCAGGTGTGTACCACCATGCCTGGTGAGGCTGGTCTTACCTTGATAGATCCATTCCGTGCTTGTGACCAAGGGCACCAGTTACCTTTTCTCAGTTGTTGACCTCATGTCTTCTGGAGTCAGAACCAGAATAAAAGTGGCGTTTCCTAAATAATTAGAATATAGCTATTATGTACTGGAGCCCTAGAGATGCGTTTCTCTCTCTTCTGGGTCTCTGAGGCATTTCTTTCACGCTATCTGCTGAGTTCACCAGAGCCGATTGCGGATTATGGACGGTGCGAGGCGGCTGTGGTCTGCAGTTCTTTCTGAAGTGCTTTGTTTTGGTTTTGTTCCCCAGGAAAGTGGAGGACCTTCAGTTCCGGGTTGAAGAAGAGTCGATCACCAAAGGAGATCTTGAGGTAAAGCCTTCAGCTCCCTAAAGTCTGAAAGGGGCACCGGTGTTGAACGTGGGTGAAGTGCTGTGCCTGCAGCCTCTGGCTGAGCAGGGCTGTGGCGGGCCTTCGTGGCGGAGGTGCCGGTGCCGTCCCAGAGCCTGCAGTTTTCATGTCCTAGTCTTGCAGCAGAGCACAGTGTTCAGTGCTAGGCCCTTGCTTCCGAATTCCAAGCCATGGATTTGATTTCATCCGGTCATACATCTGGCAGTGCGTTCTCAGCTTAAGCAATCCTAACTGAGGCTCTGCATGTTCCTCTAATTATTAGAATGACATTGTATGCCAGGCATGGTGGCACACCCCGTGTAAGCCCATTGGCTCAGGAGGCTGAGGCAGGAAGATTCAAGTTCAGTGACAGCCTCAGCAATTCAGCAAGACTCTGCCTGTCTCACAATACAAAAATCAAAAGGACTGGGGATGTAGCTCAATGGTAGAATGTCCTTGAATCCAACCCCCAGTACCACCACCACCACACAAGATAAATAATAATACCAGTGATAAATAAATGATACTTCTTTTTGTGGTGCTAGTGTAGAAATGCTATTTTAAAAGAGTATTTTTAACTTCATAACAAAGATTTTTTATTTAGCTTTGTTTTTCAGTTGAATAGTATAAATCCTTATCACCTTATTAAGGAAATAAATTAAATGTTGTGATTTTTTAAAAAAGGAGTTACCAGGCCTAGGAATGTGACTTGGTGGTAGAGCACACGCCAAGCCTGTGCAAGGCCCTGGTTCCAATCCCAGCACCACACATGCACAAAAATAGAGCAGTTACTAGAGAAGAAACGAGAGCATTTTACATTGTAGCTTTCACGGCCCTGGGGTGTTTAAAATTCACAGATTTTCCTTTGCTACCCAGTTTCTTCTATCTTCATCACAATTACTCATGTTAGTTTTGAATTAGATGCAAAAATCTGTTGGTTTTGATGCTTTTTAAACCACTGCCAGGTATATGAATACAAACGTAAATTATGAACTTTTTCAAATTTTGCATGCTTTTGATTCTTTTAATCTATAATGTTTCAGCAAGAGCTGCACAGGTCTGTGTGGTTCTCAGAAGGTCACATTTTTGCCACCATTACAATGCTAGAGTCTGTTGGCTGCCCACACAGTACTTAAATTTCAGGGGCTCTTCCAAACAGGGACTCTCATTTCCTTGGAAATAACTGAAAGGGGAGCACTTCCTGAATTCTAGTTCCTTAGGGTCCAGGATTTAGTGGTTTTTAACAATTCAAGAGTCGTCTTCCTCACTCATTTCACACAGTCATATTCCTTCAGTTGACTTTTGTGTTGTTCTCGTTCATGTCAAAACACTCCGAAGTCTCATTAGAAGTTTCATATCATCATCATCTGGTGTTTGGGGAGGATTGAGTTAAAATATTTGTATCTATATGAAGCTCGTGTAGTCTGTCTGATAAACTTACTTGAAATTAATCAGTTATCTTGAAACTCTAACACATGTTGAAAACTTTAGGTCAATCTCTTTTTTGTTGTTTACTTTTTTATTTTTTTACTGATAGCAAAAGAGCCAGATTTCTGAAGATCCTGAGAATGTAAGAGGGCACTTAACTGTGTGGATATTTCCTTTGTTAACACAGATTGATTCCAGATTAAAATGCTTATTGATATTCTCAAATACTAACTGCATAAGCTGACCGTGGAACGTTGACCTTAATATCTCCGTGCATGTAGCTTTAAAGCAGTTACGTTTGTGTCCTGAAGAAATGGCACGTAATGACTAAGCTCCATAAATTCACTTGCTAAGTTAATAGGCAAGTGTTTGCTTTATAAAGAATATTTGCCAAAAGGAAAAAAATTTTGTCTGTCGATCTGGCCTTCTTCACCTAATTGCTAATGTCTTCTAATTTTAGTAGCGTTACTCTGATGGCTGCATAGGGTGCGTTAGGTGAAGGGGTGGTGGGAAAGTCCTGAGGTGTCCTATGACGTTTGTTGCTACAGTGTTTTCCCTAGGTCTGAAGCTAGAGGCCAGCATTCTCCAGTGGTGACGTTGTGTTTTGAATTACTGTCATTGGGAGTGGGGATAAAGCTCAGTGTGCATGGGCCCTGGGGTTTGATCCCCAGCACCCGCTGCCCCTCCCCCAACACAATTGACTCTTATCAAAGGGAGCTTTTTCTAGTAGCAGTGCTATTGGGCATGTTGTTTTTCTTTCTTCTAATTAAGGTCAAACACCCAATACATTGTCACCAAAGTGGCCTAGAGAGCTTTGTTTCTTGGTGCACCCTGCCAGTGCTGATGCCAGTTGAAAAGAACCCCAAATATTTTGCTTTGATGTACTGGCACGAGAGAATGAAATGAAAACAATTGCTTTTCTCCTCCACCTCCTGGCCGCTGAAACAGACAACTCAGGATGGAACTTTTGTTAGAAGGTCTTCGTTCTGAGGTGACCCTTTCTGCCTAGCTGCCTCTGTGTTCTGGGTCTCCCCTTTCTTTCCAGAACAGGCTCCTCTGCCTCTGCCTCTGCCTCCGGTGTCAGTGTGCATGGGGCCTCTCCCCCGCCTCTGCGTGCTTCTCACAAGGCCTTTGCTTTCCTTCTCCAGTCCCTGTCCCAGGACTTTCCACTGGGGAAACCCTGTGTTGGTTCTGAGAAAGCCGTGATTTTAGGGGAGGGTTGACCTGCACAGTGGCCTATTTTTTTGCACGTGCTGTGGTGTTGAGGTGGATTGCTGGTTCCCTTGCTGCTGGCTGGTGAAGGGTGGCCAAGGAGCCCTCCCTGTGGGAAGGAGAGCGTGCGTCCAGTGAGGAGAAGGCCGCAGTGATCAGCAAGCTCGGGGTCAGGAAAAAGGGGCTGCTGCCTTTTTTTTCCTATATGTTTCAGTTCCTGACCCAAACTATACAGACCCGGACTAGATCCTTTTCTTGTTAAAGCATATAAACTGAATGACTCCTGTGGGGAGTGCGTGGGACCCAGGGGACTACCCAGGCTGTTTGGCTTTGAGTTTTGTTTCATGTTCTTTTAAAGGTAGAGAGTTAAAGCAGGGGGCAGCTTCACCTTTGAAATGCCCGATGGTTTGCTTCCACCAATGCATGAGCACAGAGGCCTCTGCAGTGTGCAGGGGTCAGCAAAGCTGGCTGGAGCAGACGTGTGTTCACCGCCTCTCACACTCTGTACTTCGTGTCACTTTTTTAAGACTCTTGTCATTTTCTCACTGCCTGTTAATTGACCAGACTTACAGGTCAGGCCAGTAAGAACTGCAAAGTAGTTAAGTTAATCCAGGTGGTCAGCAGCTCCCCAGTGGATCTGTCCAAGGCTTTGCCAGTGGGTTGTGGCCTCTGGCTAGGACAGGTGGCTGGGGAGAGGCACACGTGGACTGACACACAGATTATTTCAGATTGCACAAGGTTCTGCTGCTCTTGAGCCTGCTGCGAAGAGGTTACCAACCCCTGACCCATTCCCTGCAGGTGACCTGAGTACCTGCGAGGTTGCAGAATGTGCTGCTCCCAATGGGGTGTTCCCCACACTTTTGCCCTGAGTTCACATTCGCTAAACTTCCTTCTGCTCTGAGCCGTTTTGTTGGCCTCTTCAGACTGTGGAGGGTAAAATCATTACCGAGTTTTCTTTGTGATTTTGATTCCTTTTTCCTTGTCCCGTGGAAACACCCTTGGAAAATCTGTTGGAAGAAGCTTCAGTGGCTCAGTCCCTGCCCTGTGTGAGTGCATGGGCGAGAACCTCACTCAGGCCCCCTAGCCTGTCTCCGCAGAGCCTGCTGCTGTCATTTCCTTAGCTCTAGGTTCCAGGTTCCCTTTATTGAGGTTGGTTCTTGACCTTGTTCGTGGCAAATTAGCCCAAGGGCAAGGATCTGGGCTGCGGACTCAGTGCACCCTGGACGACTCATGACCTTGTCTTCTCAGTGTGGAGCGCCAGCGAGTCAGTTCTGTCCACGTTAGTGTCAAGGAGCCACTGTGGGCGGAGGGAGGATAGTGTGTTAGTAGTGAGTGTGTGGAGCACGAGCGAGTCAGTTCCGTCCACGTTAGTGTCAAGGAGCCATTGTGGGCGGAGGGAGGATAGTTGAGAGGAATATTAACTATGCTAATCTGTGCTGATGAACCTCACTTATCGACATAACCTATTTTCGGCTGCATGCATCTGACACTCCATCCTGCCTCATGTGTCTGCCATGTTTTCTTCTCCACATTCTAGCTCATGTCCTCTGCCCCCCATTGCCCTTCCGTGCGTAGTGCCATCCTCGCCCTCCTCGTTGCCGTTCCATCCTCTTCCTTCCTCCCACGCCCTTTTTGTCCATCCTTTGGCAGAGGGTACTGGTGGCTCAGCCTGCATGCCGCTCGTGCGCTCGTGCTGGCATGACACGGTGGCACTGTTGTTCTCTTCCTCTTCCTTTTTACTAACAGACGCAGACCAAACTGGAGCATGCCCGCATTAAGGAGCTTGAACAGAGCCTGCTCTTTGAAAAGACCAAAGCTGACAAACTGCAGAGGGAGTTAGAAGACACTAGGGTAATGATTTTCCCTACCCAACGGAGCGGCCCCTGCGTGTGGGTGGTTGGCACCTCCAGCGGCCTTGCGCTGGTCCAAGCCCTGGCCCAGTGGTTCAGCCCGCCCAGGAGTCCACAAGCTTAGCACTGCGTAGGCCCAGATGTTACCTCAGACTCATTGCTGCTATTAACTCAGCTGCTATCAAGATCAGAAACGGCACAAGCTACGTGGATATCCACAGCTCCGTTTGAGCCTTTTTGTATTTGTAGCTTGAAATTTGTCTC
This sequence comes from Aplodontia rufa, assembly GCA_004027875.1. Lineage (NCBI taxonomy): Eukaryota > Metazoa > Chordata > Mammalia > Rodentia > Aplodontiidae > Aplodontia > Aplodontia rufa. The sequence continues at coordinate 185,621 of PVKS010000214.1, read as the reverse complement.
TCTAGTTCACCACAAGCAGTCGATTGTCCTCTTGTTCTCATGTTCTTAGTTACTGGATTTTCTAAATAACCGCCCCTTCCCCTGGCCTCGCGGGGGAAGGAAGTTGAAACATGGCTCTTTTAAACAGAGTTAAGGTCTTTGACCCAGTTCCTTTTTTTCTTGATAGTTGATCTCTTTGCATCTCCTTCCTTACTGTCACCCAGGAGATTAAGATCTCAGATGGTTAGGAGGGACATGCGTATTCTATCCCAGCTGCCTGTGTTGGCCCTTGGAGCCAGGGCATTGTCATGTTTAGGTTATTTATATGTTAAAGCACCCACAGGGTACTCAGGTGCCACCCACTACTGAGAGCTTTGCAGGTCTGACTCAGGCTCACCACACCCCTAGGAAGTGGGAGATATTACTGTTCCCATCGTAAAAAAGGAGGGTACTGAGGCACAGAGAAGTCGAACAGTTTGCCCAAGGTCACACAGCTAAGAGTAATAATGGAGCCAGGATTTTCATCTGGGCCATTTGGCTCCAGATTCTATGCTCTTAACCACCACAGGATGGAGTCTATTATGAAAAATAATTTTGTGCTGAAAGCTCTAAGAAATAATCTGTCACTTCCGAATAAAAATGTGTTTATATGTTCCTTTTAAATCATAAATTTGACTGTGATTGGCCTTAACTTTAAAATCTCTGATCAAATTTGGTATGCTGGTTTTTTCTTTTAAATTATTAGTATTTGTGGAAATTTCTTTTGATGAGAAATCACCGACCTAAAATCCAGGTGACCGAAGAATCTTCCTTCTCCTAATCATAGGTTTCTATTTTTCAAGAAAGAAAACATTCTCAGTTGGCCTTATGTGTATGTGGTCTTCAGAAAAGAGAGAAAACAGTGCTAATTCTATGATGTTTATTGGTTTACCTGAGAGCCAAAGGCTTGATCTGGGAAATACAAGGGACCAGTGTGGTCCAGGCCCCTTGGTGTGACTGAGCTGATCAGGACGGATGTGTTCTTTACTTTTGAACTCCTCTCCCACATCCTAGTTTTGGCAGCAGGCAACTCCAGTGCTTGATTTCTTGCTCTGGATAAGAAAGCATCCATTTACAGCACGGTTCATCCAACTCTTTCAGATCAAAGCATACATGTTTCCTTAACAGTTGTGATGCTGGCGACCAAACCCCGCACTTGACACCTGCTAGGTGTGTTTTCTATTATCGATCCTCATTCTTGGTTGCCAAGTGGGAAACTGACCAGCGACCCGTGTGAGTTTACTGCTTCCATCCCTTCTCAGGAGGCACTTTAGAATTCCTTTTAGCAAATTAGTGTGCTTTGCAAGCAGTGTGCCTGGTACTGCAGAAATATGAGCAAGAATAGGGAACGAGGTCAGCGTGGAGTTCTGTGGTGCAGCACTTGCCCAGCCTGCGTGAAGCCCTGGCTTCCATCCCCAGCTCCACAAAAAAAAAAAAAAAAAAAAAGTAATAAAAACATTCTTCTATGGCCTCAAATTAGAGGGGGAGGCAAGCTTTGACTGAGAATAGACTCGGAAATAAAATTAAAAATAGAAGTGCTGGGGGTCACTCTCTCTCTCACTGTCCCTCTGCTCTCTTTTAAAAAACTAAAAATGGAATTGTTGTTCTATATATGGGAATGCCACGTAAAGAAGAATCACGTTATTTATTCCTTTTGCCTATTCTTTGCTTGGTGCTCTCTCCACTTGACTATTTCCTCATGATTGAGAACTATTGCCCTGTTGGATTTAAAGGTTTTATGCTATAGATCTTAAAACAATAGGGTTTATTTATTTTTGAAGAGAGAGAGGGACAGTGAGAGAATCAATTTTATCTTAGTTTTTCATGTGGCCCTGGTTGCTCCGACACTTCACTGTGTGCATGGTGCTGGGGTTTGAACCTGCCTCCTTGCACATGCCAGGCTGTAACTGCTGAGCCACTGCTCCAGCCACCCCTAATTGTTTTTCTTTCTTGCTTTCTTTCTTTTTTTTTTTAAGGAGAAGGACGGTAAGAGAGAGAGAATCAATTTTCATTGAGTTTTTCACATGGCTTTTTTTACTTTGACACTTAGTTGTGTAATGGATGCTGGGGTTTGAATCTGTGTACTCACACATGCCAAGCAAGCACCGCAACTGCCGAGCTACCGCTCCAGCCCGCCCCAATTGTTTTTTAAAGAGAGAATCAATTTTATTAATTTTTCATCTGGGCTTTGTTTTCCCGACACTTAGTTGTGTCTGTGGTGATGGGGATCGAACCTGGGTCCTCACGCATGCCAGGCAAGCATTCTATCACTAAGCCAACGCTCCAGCCTGGGTTTATAATATTTTACACTTTATTTTTAGATGACAAATTCTTGGACTTTCCCCTCCCCAGAAAATAGTGTGTAAGTGAATTAACACTTCCAACCTGAAACATCTCTACCAGGAACCACAGCGGCATTAGTCAGCTCTGAAATATCTAGTGGCTGATTGTGCATTTTAGACCCATGTGTTCTCTTTTCCCTTGGACATTTATCAATGTCACAGCCTGCACAGGTGGGTAGAGGAAACAAACTGAGTTCGCCTCTTAATTTCTGTCCCAGTGAAGGCAGTGTGGGAGAGGAGACTAAATTCAGAGGAGTTTTGATCCTTGAAGTTTGAGACTCACTGATGTTTTTAAATTACATCACTCCCTTCTATTTCCCAGGTTGGTCAAATAATTTTTACGCCACAAGCTACCATTTTTCCACTTAGTCCACGTACTACACTGGCCGCCTTTTAAGGACACAGGTTTAGACAGGGTTTCTCCCAGCCCTGGGGTGTTCATTTTATAATCTTTAGAAATCAAATAGAACCAAAACATGTGGGAGCAGCTGGGAAATTGCCTTTTAGACTCACATGCCTGGTGATTCATGAATATATTAAAGTTGGAACCACTGGGTTAGGGTAACAAGATTTGTACATCAAAATGCTGATAGAATTATAAAATCCAGAAAGGGGATCATCTGTAAGATCCTAATGTATAAGTAACTACAGGTAAGTAATCATTTTTTCTTTGTCCTTTAAAAAAGGTTAGCGAATTCTTCATTATCCAGTTGAGGCTTCTTCCGTACAGGTGGTATGTTGTTCACTGGAACGGTCAGTAGATGATATCAGACTTTTTATACCAGTGCTATCCGACAGACTTACAATATAAGCCACGTGTACAGAATCTGTGGATTTTCTGGTACCCACATTAACTTTTTAGTAAGCAACAGGTGAGGGTAATAATGCATTTAAGCCAACATATTCAAAATCTTATTACATGTATCAGTGTAGCACGTTATTAACAAGATATTCCATATTTTTTGCCCTGAGTCTTCAAAACCTGGTGTGTGCTTCACGGCACATTTTGCCTCAGCTGCATAGCCTGCAGTGCTCGGTGGCTGTATGTGGCACCGGGTCAGACTGAGAAGTATTTATGCAGATATGTGAAGTGGGGTAGAAAAAAAAATTAGACCCAAAAAAAAAAAAAAAAAAAAAAGAAGAAGAAGAAAAAAGCCTTTTTTCTTCCAGGAGGCAGATAATAGCTGAGAACTTCCGAAGTTACCTACTATCATTACCTCCCTGATTTACACTTCTTTAACGGAAAACACACTTTGGAGTGACCTACACTTGATGTGCAGTTTAGATTTCTTTAGCATGTGGACAGGTGGAAGTTCCCAAAGATTATAATTTTTAATTGGTTTTTACCAGGATTGGGCTTATGAAGCCATTAGCACAGTGGGAGATAAATTCACCTTTCAGCATTTGTAATAGCTTGGCTGCTGCCTGAGACAGGGTGGTTCTTACGGATTTTCAGGGTCAAAGAAAATCATAGATGATTTGTTATTTAAATGCTCTCTTTTTCTTTGGACTGCTATTAATAGGTGGCTACAGTGTCAGAAAAGTCGCGTATAATGGAATTAGAGAAAGACCTAGCACTGAGAGTGCAGGAAGTAGCTGAGCTTCGAAGAAGGCTGGAGTCCAATAAGCCTGCTGGGGACGTGGATATGTCACTTTGCCTTTTGCAAGAGATAAGCTCTTGGCAAGAAAAGTTAGAAGTCACCCATGCTGACCACCAGAAGGAAATAACTTCTCTAAAGGAGCATTTTGGGGCCCGGGAAGAGACATACCAGAAGGAGATAAAGTCTCTGCACACAGCCACAGAGAAGCTTTCCAAAGAGAACGAGTCCTTGAGGAGCAAGCTGGACCATGCCAACAAGGAGAATTCAGATGTGATAGCTCTGTGGAAGTCCAAGCTGGAGACTGCCATTGCATCCCACCAGCAGGCCATGGAGGAGCTGAAGGTGTCCTTTAGCAAAAGTGTTGGGACCGAGTCGGCAGAGTTTGCCGAGTTAAAGACGCAAATAGAGAAAGTGCGACTAGATTACCAGCAGGAAATAGAAAATTTACAGAGCAAACACAACTCAGAAAGGTCTGCTCATGCTAAAGAGCTGGAAGCCCTGAGGGCTAAGCTGATGAAAGTCATTAAGGAAAAGGAGAACAGCCTGGAAGCCATCAAATCCAAACTGGACCGAGCAGAAGACCAGCATCTGGTGGAAATGGAAGAGGCCTTAAACAAACTGCAGGAAGCTGAAATAAAGGTAAAGGAGCTAGAGGGACTGCAGGCCAAATGCAATGAACAGACCAAGGTTATTGATAATTTTACGTCACAGCTAAAGGCTGCCGAAGAAAAGCTCTTGGATCTTGATGCACTTCAGAAAGCCAGTTCCGAAGGTAAATCGGAAATTGAGAAACTTAGACAGCAGCTTGAGGCAGCTGAGAAACAGATTCAAAATTTAGAGATTGAAAAGAATGCTGAAAGTGGCAAGGTTTGTATCAAAGTCCTCCATCTTTGTTTTGTTTTGTGTTTTTCTTCTGTTGATTTTTCTTATTTTGCATTGTACATTACTGTTGAGTTGAGATCATTCATCCTCCAAATTCCTAATTTAACGAAAGCAAATTGTGTGACAGTCTGCTCAAGTTTGGTGCGTAGCCTTTTGGTTGCCCAGAGTCCGGCACTTTATGACCGTTGCTAGACTATGATATGAACTCGTGTGTAAGCTTCGTTCTAGTCTGTACTGTTTAGAGATGACTTAAGATGACGGGGTGAAGGTAGAAGAATGAACAGTTGAGATGGAAGCGGAGGCTTGTGCCTCCTTCCCACTCACAGCACTGCCTAGTCGTTCGGATCACGTGTAACAGCAGCGTGAACTCCGAGTGCTGCTTGATCTTGTGAGTGAGCATCGGTGGTAAATAACATTCGCAGCAGAAGTGAGGGCCAGAGGCCTTTGCATTGCTGCTTACAGTCTGTTGCAGTTTCTTCTTGTATGCCATAAAGAAGGACACCGTCTGTCTTCTGCTTTAAAAAAATTTTTTTTGTACAGGGGATTGAACCCAGGGGCACCTTAACCCATGAGCCACATCTCCAGCCCTTTGTATTTTTTAATTTTGTGACCAGGTCTCACTAAGTTGCTGAGGCTGGCCTCAAACTTGTAATCTTCCTGCCTTGGACTCCTCCCAGGTATGTGCCTCCATGCCTGGCCTGTGTCCCCTTGCTCCTATACTTGGTTGTGTATGTGGTGCTGGGGTTCGAACCCACAGACTTGTGCATACCAGGCAAGCACCACAACTGCTGAGCCACTGCTTCAGCCCTTAAAATTTTTTTTTTTTTTTTAATTTTTTTCAGCTGTTCTCCCCACCCTCCCACTTAGTTGTGTATGTTGTGCTGGAGATCAAATCCGGGTCCATGTGCATGCCAGGCAAGTGCTCTACCATTGAGCCATGTCTCCACCCTTGTCCCCTGCTTTTTTTTTCTTTTTCTTTTTGATACCAGGGATTGAAGCCAGGGGTGCTTAACCACTGAGAAACATCCCCAGCCCTTTTTATTTTTTTGAGACAGGGTCTTGCTAAGTTGCTGAGGCTGGCTTTGAACTTGTGATCCTCCTGTCTCAGACTGTCCTCTGCTTTTTTGAGGGAAGACAGACATGTGCTTTTGGCTAAGGCATTGGAAACTATATGAAAACTCAGGCAGCCCCATTACTTACCACCTGGCCTGGGCATGTAGCCTTTTCATTTCTAAGGACTGCTTGAGGAGACCACCTCAGTCCTGCCATAGCTGACATGCTGGGTCTTTTGTGGGACAAGCTGCTCTATTGGAAAAGAAGAAAGGGTTGCCACGGTTAAATGGTGAGGTGAGACCAGACAAGCAGCAGATGTTGCTAACAACTGCAGCTGAAGATGACAAAGTAGCTATAGGAAATTTTCTCTAATCTCCTCATGTGGTCCAGAGTACCAGTCAAAACACAGACTTTAATTAGAATAAGTTACTCATGCTTGGGCCACTTTCTTACCTGAAGACTTAATGAAAGCCAAGTTCTGATGGCTATTGTCTAGTGGATTTTTAAATTTGATTTTAAATATGCATTTATAAAAATATGGAAAAGTACAGACCACACGCACCTCCATCCGTGTCTTAAGGTTTTTAGTGTTTCCTTGTGTTCCATGATGGGGTTACACCCAGGGCTCCCTGCACACTGAAGCTGGGCCATATTGCTGAGCTGCACCTCCAGGTTGAAAGTCTTCAACCTCCAGGGAGTCAATTGGTCAAGTTGCTCGTTTAGAAATCGGGCATTGGCACTTTTTGCTTTTGATCATGCTGGTATTCCAAATTTACATATGGAAAAAAGAGTGTGTTTTTACTTTTTAAAAATAGCCATTAGGCAACCATATCGAGAACTGATTTTTCAAAGTCATTGGCTTCTTAGAATTAAAAAAATACGAACTTTTTATTCCTTTCGGTTTTTTTTTTTTTTGCGTTGTGTTTGTTTCTCATGACCTCTGTACATTTGTTTTGTTTTTTCCTCATCATTCTTTCTGTTTCCTTTTTTGTTCATTTGCCTCTGTACCATGTGATTCTGTGTGGTAGGCTAGTAGCGTTGCCAGAGAGCTCCAAGGGAAAGAGCTAAAGCTTACTAGCCTTCAGGACAATTTGAGTGCAGTCAGTCAAGTGAAAGAGGCTTTGGAAAAAGAACTTCAGAATTTGGTAAGTACCTGTTGGGAATCTCATTCCTGGGACTTCTCACTTGCTTCCTGTTTTGGTGGTGGGGTTTTTTTTGTTGTTGTTTTTGTTTTGTTTTGTTTTGTTTTTAAAGAGAGAGGAACAGTGAGAGAGAATGTGGTTTTTCATGCAACTTTCGCTGTTCCAACTCTTCTTTTTGTGCATAGTGCTGGGGTTTGAACTAACTTACTCATGAACTCGCATACTCGCGCACTCGCGCATGCCCTGCAAGCGCTGTAACCACTGAGTCACTGCTCCAGCCCCTTGGAGGTAGTTTTAAAAATCTACATAAAAGGAAAGAGTAAGCTATTTCTTTTCTCCTTCAAAATGCTGATTTAAGGGCTGGGGATGTGGTTCAGTGGTTAAGCGCCCCTAGGTCCAATTCCTGGTACCAAAACAAAAAAAAACAAAAAAAAACCCCAACTGATTTTAAATTCAGTATATTATGGGCTCATAAATACCTTGAAGGGAATTGAGTTAAACCAGGAGTAATGGTAGGCATCACTTTTCTTCTCTCTGTTTCTAATCTGCCCCTTGCCTCTGGTAAAGTGCAGTTTTGGAGTCATTGATAGTTTTGCCGAGCTTGGTGGCCTCAGCACTAGCGCTAAGGCTTCCTCGACGTGTGCGCGCGTCTAGCGCCACACCTTCCCTTTCTGCTTTGTGGCCTTGCTGGGCAGCAGCCGCCCTGCACCCTCCATTGGTTCCAACTCACCCCAGCAGGTGATTTTTCTTGTGTGTTTCCTCTTAATCTCAGATTGTAAAACATGTTCTTTTTACCTTTTCCCGATATTTCCCCCTTCTGCTTTGCCTCCTTCACCAAAACCTGATCTTAATCAAGGCTGGTAATTGTGAACAGTGGCTGTGGCACCTCCTGTCATGGAAGAGAAAAGGCATAAACGAGTGGAAAATTTCAAGAGAAGTGGTGGCTACTAGCAGTCCCTCACTCCCACTGCACACACCTTCCTTTTTTGGGGGGGGGCAGACTGAGGATTGAATCCGGGGGCATTTTACCATTGACACATCCCCAGCCCTTTTTACTTTTTAATTTGAGACAGGATTTTTGCTAAGTTGCTAAGGCTGACCTCGAACTTGCAATCCTCCTGCCTCCTGATTAAGGTGTGCACCACTGCTCCTGGCCATGATTTCTTTTTTTTTTTTTTTTTTTAAAGAGAGAGGGACAGTGAGAGAGACAGAGAAAGAGAGAAACAACTTTATTTAGTTTTTCACATGGCCTTAGTTGCTCCAACACTTAGTTGTGTACGTGGTGCTAGGGTTTGAACCCGGGTCCTCGCGCTTGCCAGGCAAGCGCCGCAACCGCCGAGCCACCGCTCCAGTCCCCTGGCCATGATTTCTAACCTAACTGCCAGTGTTAACAGATTTCTACTTTTTTATGGTAATTACATAGTTGCATTTTTCAGTGGTGACTAATGTGCACATATAGCTATATAAATCTAAATGAACTAAAAGTAAGTAAAATTTGGAATTAAGTTCTGCTCTTGCACGAGCTACATTTTCAGTGCTTAGTAGCCATATGTGCTAGTGGCCAAAGAGCAGAAAAGAAGGTTTCCATCCTCGTAGAAAGTTTTGTCAAACAGTTGTGGTTTATGATTTTTTAACTACATTTTTGAAGTTGGCTTGGAAATCACCATTTTGTGCTTTGGTATCCTTTGAGAAAATGTTTTGGATTCTGCATTTCTCTGTTCCCCTTCCTAAACTTTCAGCATGCCTTGACTTTTTTCTAAATTAGAGTATTCTTCAGTCTGCTCTTTGGAGAACACATGTTGCCTAGAGTCTGGCTTTGGGAATAACACAGGTGGGCATCCTGTGGGTGTTTTTTTTTTTTTTTTTTTTTTATTTTTTAAGAGGAGAGAATCAGTTTTATTTAGTTTTCCATCTGGCCCTTGTCTCTCTGACACTCAGATGTGCACATGGTGCTGGGGTTTGAACCTGGGTCCTCAAGCATGCTAGGCAAGCTCCAACCACTGAGCTAGAAATACTCATTTAAACATTCTCTTGTGTAGTTAGCTCAAAATTAACCTCTGGACAATCAGAATAGTGGTTTTATTTTGGCCTTTTATCACGTTTAGAAAAGGAGGCCTTGAAGAGTAGGTGACCAGTGCCCTTTTCAGTTTAAAAAGTTGCTGAGACTGACCTGGATTCAAGGTCCTGGACCTGAGTCGAATCAAATTTCTCAGGTTATTCTCAGAAGTAGAGAGATCCAGAGCTCAGTGTACTCTTAGGCCACATGGTGAACGGAGGTGGTGGTTTGAGCGTATGCAACGTGACAGTGTGCGCAGGCACTAGAAGTACACACGTACAAGTGTGCACGCGTGCCCACGCACCTGCACACCTCGCTTAACTGTATGTGGACATGCACTTATGCACAAGACACATTGGCAGCCATTTGTACTTGTGTGTTTTAGGAATGCTTTAACGAAATAAGACCAGCAGCAACAAGAAGTAGCTAGTATTGCCGTTGTAACTGATATCATTTGAAATCTTTCTACTCTGAATATCTCATTCTTTTTCTTTAGAAAGAGAAATTTGCTGATGCTTCAGAGGAGGCGGTCTCTGTTCAGAGAAGTATGCAAGGTATGCTCCCTGAAAGTGTGAGCAGGTTGCCTTAGGGCATGTCACACTATCCCGCTGGGGCTGGCCACACTGAAGTCTAATCTCACTGTGCTGGCAGTTGCGCAGCATGAAGAATGCTGGATTCCATTGGCATCCCACTCCCAATTAATACTTTGTTGTTTTGACTTAAGACTTGTTCCCTGTTAAAATGTAAGTATTCCTGGGAAAAGCATTTCTGAGGTTTAATCATTGAGTTTTAATTGGAAGGAGGAAAGAGATGCCTGAAAACCCCCGCTACCCTCGCACCTGCTGGATAGGTGCACACAGGAAAGGAGAGCACCATTCTTGCTCCCTAGGGTCATGGACAGCAGCATAGTTCCTAAAGGGTTTTTTAGCATTCCTGTGTTCCCAGATCTCACAAGCTTATGATTTGATTGGCTCTAGATAGCCTATTAAATGTGAAATATAATAAAGTTTTAATTTTATCCTAAATAGAAACTGTAAATAGATTACACCAAAAGGAAGAAGAATTTAACGTGCTGTCTTCTGAATTGGAGAAGTTGAGAGAAAACTTATCAGGTAAGAAACCTGCGACTACCTACTAAGCATTAAGTACAGCAGGTTTCCTAGGGTTTGAGATAGTTGTCATATGGTGTGGTGACATATCTGCTGTTGAGGCATGACCTCTTCACCCCTGCTATTCTCTAAAGAGCCAGAATCCAGCACGTCTCACCACTCCCACTGCTGGCCCTGGTCCCATCCACTAGGGCAGACCCTGACGGGTGGCACTTGCCCCTCCTTTGGCTCCCAGCACAGCAGCCAGAGTGTGGTCCTTTGACTCTCAAGCCGACCGCTGTCGTTTATATCATTTTCTGTATCTTGTTTATCGTCTGCCGTCTTTGCCGGGTGGAGTAGCTGTGCACCGTGAACCCCAGAACAAGGGTGTACTCAGTATGTTCTTCTTGCTCTTGACACAGCAGTGCTGTCTTTTTCTATACGTACTTAGATATGGAGGCAAAATTCAGAGAGCGTGATGAAAGAGAAGAGCAGTTGATAAGGGCAAAGGAAAAATTGGAAAATGACATTACTGAAATAATGAAGATGTCAGGAGATAATTCTTCTCAGCTGACAAAATTGAATGACGAATTGCGTCTGAAGGACAGGTAGGTGTGACGTGGCGGGAGTGAATGCCTGCTGTGGGTAGGCTTTGCGGTAGGGTCTGGGTGGAGGGATTGCGGGTTCATGCTTGCTGTGTCTGCTCCTGCGGGTGTGGTGCCGGGATGGAACCCAGAGCCTCGCACCTGCTCCCTGAGCCACACCTAGGCCTTTGTTCCTTCCCATTACTGCCTTAGTTTGTCCTGGATCGACTGTTCTCCCTTCTGTGGCTTTGACCTGTCTCACTTTTCACGTGGCATGGAGTTAAGAGTTAAAAAACACAATATTGTTCGTAGTCTTTTTGTGATTTGCAAAGAAACAAGTCATTTACAAATGGCAATAACATCTTTCCGCAGGCACTGAAGATATTTTTACCTTCAGTGTAATGCTAGGCAGCACTCACGGAGAGCTTACCATGTGCCCTGCTCTGTGCTGACAGCTCATTTGGAGTGTTTTCTAATTCCCACAGTAATCTGTGACGTGGGTATAGTGTTGTTTTTGTTTTTCGGTGCTGGGGATGAAACCCAAAGCCTCACACTTGATTGACAAGTGCTCTATCCCTCAGCTATCTCCTTATCCCTTTTTACTTTTTATTTAAGACAGAGTTGCCTAGACTGGCCTTGAACTTGCAATCTTCCTGCCTCGGCCTCCTGAGTAGCGGGGGTTACCGGGGTGCACCACCACTTTGCCCAGCTTATCATTCCTTTTTTATTATTTTTTTTTGGTCTAGTCAGGTCTTTTGCTTTTTTTTTTTTTTTTTTTTAAGAGGGGGAAAGGGGGGGAAAAAATTAATTTTTTTTTTTTTTTTTTTTTTGGTTTTTTTTGTTTTTTTTTTTTTTTTTTTTTTTTTTTTTAAGAGAGGGACAGTGAGAGAAAGAATCAATTTTTTATTTAGTTTTTCATGTGGCTTTTGTTGCTCGGAGACTTTGTTGTGTTCGTGGTGCTGGGGTTTGAACTCATATACTTGCACATGCCAGGCAAGCACTGTAACTGCCAAGCCACTGCTCCAGCCCCTTATTATTTCCATTTTAAAGATAAAGAAACCAGCGCTTCTTGAGGCTGAGTAATTTGCCTGTGGTCTCAGATCTGGGCCATCTGGTCTTGCTGCTCCTGGTATATTGTACTTCCTCAGTCTCAATGTCTGTTCTCATCTTTGTTCTGAGGTTCTTATTGCTTCACTTTTTTTTCTGTGTAGGTATTATATAAAAATTAAACATATAATTTATAAGCAGAAACTTTTTTTTTAATCAGTTTTTTTTTAGTTTTTCATGTGGCTTTCGTTGCTCCAAGACTTTCTTGTGTACGTGGTGCTGGGGTTTGAACTCGTTCACTTGCACATGCCAGGCAAGCGCCGTAACAGCCGAGCCACCACTCCAGCCCTATAAGGCAGAAACTTTTAGACAATATTCTAGAACCATTAGAATTCTACTTCTCAAAGTGTTAATGCTTGAAAAATGACATGTACGTATAGCTCTTCACCTCTGCACACCTCATAGCTAGTGGGTGATGGTAACCAGGCCTTGGGTATCAGGTTGGTCAGACCTGGTACGGAGGAGGCACACTGCACAAGTGGCTGGGTGCAGAGCCTCCAGGGAGGCCCATCTGCGTAGGTGTTGTGGGGTTCAGTCCAGAGCTGCCCACATGTCTCCTTCCTGTGCTCTGTGATTCATGCGGTAGCCTGCTTTCTAGGTTGTGTCCCAGTCTTCCATACATCCTTGTTCAGCCACACAGTGTTCTCTTTAAGCAAGGACCTGAAGCTATTTATTCTCATCTTTGAATTCTCCTTTCCCAAGAGGTATTTGAATGAGTTTTTGGTACCAGGATTGAACCTAGGGTGCTTAACCACTGAGCCTCATCCACAGCCCTTTTTTGTTTTTTGTGACAGGGCCTTGCTGAGTTGCTTAGGGCTTTGTTTGAGCACATGATCTTCCTCAGCCTCCTGATTTGCTGGGACTGCAGGTGTGCACCACTGCACCCAGGGAAATTCATTTCTTCATTGTGTTTTTCACTCAGTTTTCCTTATGATGTAAACATAAAATAAAATTTGTTAAAATCATTTAAGCAAGTGATTTTTTTTTCTATCTGTTTCAGGTATTATTAAATACTCAAATTTTATGATCATTAATACAATTGTTATTAATAGTATACTTTTAGAGAGAGGGACAGTGAGAGAGAAAGAGAGAAGCAATTTTTATTTAGTTTTTCATGTGGCTTTCGTTGCTCCAACACTTTATTGTGTACGTGGTGCTGGGGTTTGAACTCGTGTACTTGCGCATGCCAGGCAAGCGCCGTAACTGCCAAGTCACTGAGCCACCACTCCAGCCCAATGGTATACTTTTTTTTTTTTTTTTTTCCTAAAGAGAAAGGGACAGTGAGAGAGACAGAGAAAGAGAGAAACAACTTTATTTAGTTTTTCACATGGCCTTAGTTGCTCCAACACTCAGTTGTGTACGTGGTGCTGGGGTTTGAACCCGGGTCCTCGTGCTTGCCAGGCAAGCACCGAAACCGCTGAGCCACCGCTCCAGCCCCCAATGGTATACTTTTAATAGAACTCTTTCTTTCTTTTTTTTTTTTTTTTAAAGAAACAACTTTATTTAGTTTTTTTCACATGGCCTTTGTTGCTCCAACACTTAGCTGTATGTGGTGCTGGAGTTTGAACCCAGGTCCTCGAACTTGCCAGGCAAGCGCCGAAACCGCTGAGCCACTGCTCCAGCCCCTTAATAGAACTCTAATATTTGAAACATTCTTATGAAATCTGACACCTTGTGTTGAAACTTTGTTCCAGATGTGTAGAAGAATTAAAGGTAAAACTTTCAACAGCTAATGACAATGCAAGTTCTCTGCAGAGAAGCATCGGGGAAGTAACTCTTAAAGCTGAACAGAGCCAGCAGGAAGCCGCCAGAAAGCACAAGGAAGAAAAGAAAGAGCTGGAGGAAAAACTGTCAGATCTGGTAAGGAGAGAGCAGGGGGCTGCAGGCTGGCAGGGAGGGTGGGGGAGCAGGGGGCTGCAGGCTGGCAGGGTGGGCAGGGGAGCAGGGGTGCTGCTCGCTGGCAGGGAGGCTGGGGCCCCCAACCTGGCCAGATGACCATTTCCTCCCTTTGGGGTCTCTGCAGGAGAAGAAGCTGGAAACAAGCCACAACCAGTGTCAGGATCTGAAAGCCAGGTATGGAAAGGCCAATTCCCAGGCACAAACGAAGCATGAGGAAATGCTGCAGAGCCTGCAAAAGGTGCTGCTGGACACGGAGGAGAAGCTGAAGGTTGCCCAGGAGGAGAACAGAGGCTTGATGCAGCAGATGGAGGAGCTGAAGATCGAGGCGGACAAAGCCAAAGTACGTCCTGGGGCGACGTGTGTGCAGCTTATTGAGCTTCTGTTGAGCTGCGCAGTAAGCGTGCAGAGGGGATGCTTGGGTTGGACTTCACAAATGCTCGCCTCTGCAGGCTGCGGGTGGTGAGCTGCACTTAGGCCACTCTGAGCTCTCTTGCCAGGCATTCTTTCTCAGGGTGGTGATGGCTACAGGTCTTGCCCCTGAACTACTGTGTAGCCATCACCACCTGCTGTGCTGCTCATGCCCAGCCTGCACAAAGCTTGCTGTGCTGCCTGAGCTGCTCCTGCTTGCGTAGTTTCTCTGGTGTGGGAAAGCATCTTCCTCTCACCTCGGCAGAGCCTGCTGCGACCTCACACTAGGGTCAGGAGGGAGAAGCTGCAGAAAAGCAGGAGGTGGAGCAAGGCAGCAACTGCACCAGCAGTCAGAACAGGAGGGAGCCTCCCAGGGAAAACAAGCTCGGGAAGGAAGAGTTAGGACCCTGGGAGCCAGGCACACAGCCCCACCTGTGATCCCAGCCGCTGGAGGCTGAGGCAGGGTGGTGGAGGCTTAAGGCCAGCCTTCTCAAAATAAAATTTACAAAAGGGACTGGGGATGTAGCTCAGTAATAGAGCACTTGCCTAGCATTTGTGAGGCTCGGGTTCAATCCACATTATCCAAATTTAAAAAAAAAGTGAGAATTCCAGAGAGGACTTTTAAATGACCCCAGAAAGGGACCATGAGCTTATTGACAAGCTTGAGGACATGAGGAAAGAGTCTGTTAGTGAATAGAGTAGAACTTGATAATATTGAGTTTCAGTTTATTGTGTTCAGATTATATCTCTGCTCCAATATTTTCTTTTACTCTGGTAACTTAATGAAGTTCAACCTTGCTACTACTTAAGTTCTTAAGAAGCTTAAAGAAAGGGGTTGGGATTTAGCTCAGTGGCAGAACGCAAGGCCCTGAGTTCAGTTCTCAGCCCTGAAAAAAAAAAAAAAGAAGCTCAAAGAAAGATACTTAACGTTTGTGTATCTTTAATGTGTTAGAGAAATGTTTATGTAGGAGTTTATAAATAAACTAGAAAAGAGAACTTGAAACAAATTCCATTGAAAACGTCCTGCTAATGAGTTAAGATGGACCGTGACATAAAACATGTCAAATGTAAGAAGCTTCTCTCCACCACACGCTGGCATTAGGGCTCCCTCTTCTCTAAAACTCCAGTTGGCTGAGCCATTTAGCACTGGATGTGATTCTAGATCTTTCATCTGTGTGGCTCCCTTTATCTGGACTTGATTCCAGGTTTTTTTAGTGTTTCCTTTAAAATATTGTAGCATAACCAGAATACAGCGTGTTTCCTCTCCAATTTTTATGCAGATATCTGATTTTAGTGGTTTGTCATATCAGTGACTCAAGACAGTCCAAAGAAACCTAAGGACATTACCCTGACCATGTTTACATGTGCACTCAATAAGGTGCTTGCAGTTTTATTTCTGGTACTGGGGAACTGAATCCAGAGACACTTTACCATTGAGCTACATCTCCAGCCCCTCTTATTTTAAAACAGGGTCTCAGTAAGTTAATCAGGCCTCGCTAGGTTTCTGAGGCTGGCTCTGAACTTGGGATCCTCCTGCCTCAGCTTCCTGAGTCACTGGGATTACAGGCGTGTGCCATGCTTCACCATGCCTGGCTTCAGCAAGTTTTAAATTCCATTTCAGGAGGCTATATAGAGCCAGTGAAGTCTCTGTGTCCCTGGCTTAAAAGCCAGTGGTCTAAGGCTGTCCAATGCCATAGCTACTAGCCACGTGGGGCCATTTAAATTTAAATTTATTACATCTCAATAAAATTGCATATCTAGCTTCTAACTGCACTTGCCAAATTTCAAGTGCTTACTGATCACTTGGCTACCATATTGGACAGCACAGTTAAGAATATTTATACCATTACAGAATGTTCTGGACAGGGCCACTGGAGACATGGTGGTCAAATTATCTTATAAATCAGGATATTTTTTAAAAATCTACTTAATTAATCACCAAAGCCTGGAAATTTCCCTTCATTTAATAAATTACATGTGATACTGGGGGTAAGCCACTCTCTCAGCCCAGTGTCTGTCCTTTTAGTGAAATCTTTCAGTTTGAAAAGTAGCCATTTATTTTCCCTTGTTATCCTCTCCCTTATATTTGGTTAAAATACCCTCTCCTTATATTCTAGTTAAAATATACTTGCTTTTTTTGTCATTGTTTGAATTGAATTTTTAAAAATTCTTCTGTGAATCCTTTCTATGACAGCAATAATTAGATAATTGGAATGGTAGGAGAGAATCTTATGCCCTGATGCCAAAACCAAGCTACTATTTTTATTTTCTAGGGAGTTCTCAGGCTGTTTCAGGAAAACAGCTAGTAGATTCAAAGCATGTTGCAAAGCTAAATTGGCTTTGTGTTCCCCTCCATGGGCTGAGTCTCTGGTTTCTTCCCCTGCTGAGTCACGTAGTTTCCATGAAGCTAATGGTAGAAAACTCTCAACTCTTACAATTTAGGCTATAAGAAGTTATTTGGGCTTGCGTTTGTCTGCTTGATTTCATTTCTGTTTCCATTCTTTCCATCTTTTGTTTCTGTAGTCGCTAGCTTATCTGTTAACATCAGCCAAAAAAGAAATTGAACTAATGTCAGAAGAGCTGAGGGGTCTGAAATCAGAGAAGCAGCTTCTTGCGCAGGAGGGAAATGCTTTAAAGTTAGAAAAAGGTTCGCTTTTAACAAAGCTTGTAGAAGTGGAGGCCAAAATAACTTTGCTTCAGGAAGACCAGCAGAAACTGTGGTCAGTAAATGAAACTCTTAATTTAGAGAAGGAGAAAGTCTTAGAAGAAAAGCAAGATGCTGAAAAACTTTACCAGCAGGAACGGGCCCACAAAGAAGCTTTGGCTGTTGAGAGAGAGAAATTGCTGAAGGAAGTCAACATCGCCCAGGAAGAGCTCTTGAAGATACACATGGAGAACGACTCTCTGCAGGCTTCCAAGGCAAGCGTGCAGGTGCTCATCGAGGAGCTCCGCTTCCTCAAAGATGCCCTGTCGGCCGAGTCGGCGAAGGCAAGGGCAGAAAAAGACCACTTGGAGGACCAAATCAAGAAGCTGACTGCTGAAAACCTCCTCCTGACCAAAGATAAGGATGACATCATCCAGAAGCTTCAGAGCGCTTACGAGGAGCTCGTCAAGGACCAGAAAGCCCTGGTGCAGGAGATTGAAGAGCTGACCACGGAGAAGAGGTCAGTGGTGGAGAAGAAGTCCAGCCTCGACAGCACGTGTGTGGCCCTGAGGTCAGAGCGGGACGACCTCCTCCAGAGAAACCGGGACCTGCAGTTCGAGAAGGATGTGCTGCGGCAGGGTCAGGAAAAGCTGAGTGCCAACCTGGAGGCCGCCCTCCAGGTCAAGCAGCTGCTCAGCACGGAGGCCGGGACGCTGCGCGCGCAGCTGGACTGTGCCAGCAAAGACCTGAGAAAGGCCGAGCTGGAGACGAGGCAGCTTCAGGCTACCAATGCCAGCCTCACCAAGCTCCTGGAAGAGATTAAGACCAGTCGGGCCATCACAGACTCTGAGTGCATCCAGCTCCTCCACGAGAAGGAGACCTTGGCAGCCTCCGAGAGGAAGCTCCTGGCCGAGAAGGAGGAGCTCCTCAGTGAGAATAGGAACGTCACTGAAAAGCTCAGCAAGCACTCGGAAGAGGCTGCCCAGGCGGAGATGAGCCTGAATGAGAAGATCACATTCCTCACTTCAGAGAAGGAGGCGGCTTGTCAGAAAATCACTAAGCTTAAAAAGCAGCAGGAATGTCTCTTGCAAGAAAAATCGTCACTGGAAATGCAAAATGGAGATTTGCTTGCAGAGAGAGAAAATTCCATCAAAGCCATAGGAGACCTTAAGAAGAAATATGACCAAGAGGCTGCAAACAGGAGGATAATCGTGCATGAGAAGATGAAACTTCTTGGCAGTATTGATGCTCTGAAGAAAGAACTTCTAGAGAGAAAAAAGGAAAACCAAGAACTAGTAACCAGCAAGTGTGACCTCTCTTTGATGCTGAAAGAGGCCGAAAATGCCAAAAAGAACCTTGAGAAAGAACATACCAACGTGATGCAAGCCAAGGAGAATCTGAATGCCGAGCTTAAGACTTGTTGCTGTGAAAAGAACATTCTGCTGAGGGATGGCTTGAACCTGCAGGAGGAGTGTCAGAAGTTAAACGAGACCATCCATGAAATACAGCAGTCCTTAATGCTAGAAAAAGAGGCCAGGGTGAAAGAGAACGAGTCGTCCTTGTTTGAGAGCAGCCAGCTTCGTGGGAGAATGGTGCTCCTGGAGCAGGAGGTGGAGGAGTTAAGAACGTGCACTGAACAGCTCCAGTCTGAGAAGTTTATGCTAATCCAGGAAAAGACCAAATCGGAGCAGAAAATGGTAGAGATCATTAAAGAAAAGGAGCTCTTGAGTGCGGAAACAGCTCAACTGGCTGCCAACATAGAGACCCTGAAAAGTGATTTTGCCACCTTGTCCAAATCCAAGTTGGAACTGCAGGAGCTGCACAGCTGCCTCACCAAGATCCTGGATGACCTGCGGCTGAACCATGAGGTGACCGTGGCCGAGAGAGCCCAGGTGATCCAGGACAACAAGAACCTCCTGGCTGAGAAAAGAGAGATGATGCTGAGGAAGGATGAGATCCTGAAGGAGAAGGAAAAGCTGGAAGAGAGCTACTTCATTCTGCAGAAAGAGATTAGCCAGCTGGCCAAGACCAATAGCCACATCTCAGCCAACCTCCTAGAATCTCAGAGTGAAAACCGTACTTTGAGGAAAGACAAGAGCAAGCTTACCCTCAAAATTAGAGAGCTTGAGACTCTTCATTCATTTACGGTAAAGTGACAGGTTCAAGTTCCGAGCTCTCGGACTCCTTACTAGCCCTGTGCACTAACGTTAGTGGCTTAGGTGGTTTTATTGCTGCTGAGGAAAATCCACCCCATTAATCACTTGCTTTTGTGTTTCCATTGTGTTTCCAGTTCATTACAGTTTCTTTACTAAATGTCTAAATGCTGTAGTCTTTTCCCATTTGGAAAAGACTTGCAAACTGTGAATAAAAAGGACTTTTTTTTTTTTTTTTTTTTTTTTAGTTTAAAGGATCTATTTTTTAAACTTTGTGAAAAAGTTAACTGTGGTTCTTAAAGACTTAAGGGCAATAATAGCCTGGGCATAAGGGCACGCTCCTGCAACTCCAGCAACTCCAGAGGCTGAGGCAGGAGGATGGCAGGTTTGAGACCAGCCTCAGCAATTTAGCAAGACTGTCTCTCAAAACAAACAAAACAAAAAAGGACTGGGAATGTAGCTCAGTGGTGAAGCACCCCTGGGTTCAATCCCCAGTACCCCTGCAAAAAAAAGCACTAACAGGGTACATACTAATTATATATGGTACCTGCTCTTTGGCTTTTAACTGTTTCATTGTGTCTGTCCAATTGGGGTTGGAAGATTCCACTGAAATCTCCATTAGTGATACTAGGGTAGGTATAATGTGGAATGCTCATGAAATTTATTAGACCAAAAGAGAATATGAACAAGTGCCTGAAAAGCTTTTAATCTATTTTTATGATTATTTTAAAATTTAGCATCTAAGAATTTGTTTCCATTTGCATACATCTTTTTTATTCACAGTCATGATTATGTTCATTATCCACAGTTTCTCTCACAGACTTTTCCGTTAAATGCTTTTCATGAAATCCTTGAGTTTTATGTCTTAATTGCCCAAATAATTTTTATTTTATGTAGAAACTTCCCAGCCTAAATTGAGTGATTTCAAAAGCTCCAAATTTGAAATAGCAAATAGTATTTTTGTTGGGTGTGGTGGTGCACGCCTGTAATCCCAGCAGCTTGGGGGTGCTGAGGCAGGAGGATTGCAAGTTTGAGGCCAGCCTCAGCAACTTAGTGAGACCCTGTATCAAAATAAAAGGGCTAGGGATGTGGCTCAGTGGTTAAGTGCCTCTGGGTTCTATCTCCAGTAACTTGCCACAAAAAATTTTAACTTAGAATAGTAAATTCAGTTAGGAGAATTCAACTCTCTAGGGTGTTATTATTTATTGTCACTGCATAGCCTCCCAGATTAAGTTGGAATGACCAGGACATGCTTGTCAGAGCAGCTAGGAACTGCCCCTGGAAGATGGAGGTCTAGGGGAGTCTAAGGATACAGTCAACCTACTGGGGAATGGTGTGGAAGGGCTATGTTCTGTATCAGAGTGAGGCCCTCTGCCTTTGTCTATTTGCTTTACATTGGGCAGTGGCTGTCCCCTGCCTCTGTGTGTCCGCTAACCAGGCAGACCCTGCTCAGGCAGCTCCACCATGCTGCCTCCCACCCCCAGGTATCCTCCTTCCTCACCGTGTTCTCTTGTGTCCAGGCGGCTCGGACTGCAGAAGACACCTTGCAGATTGTGGAACAGATGACCAAAGAAAAGACCGAAACTCTGGCCTCCCTGGAGGACACCAAACAAACAAATGCAAAACTGCAGAACGAAGTAATCAGATTTAAATGGCTTTTTGTACAGAGAACTGCTTACCGACTTCATGGAATGTTTGACCACTAACTCAGGATTGTGTATTTTTTTGAAGTGTGACCTTCTAGAGGTTTGATCCGTGTTAGTAGAATCCATTGTACTTCAGAGCCATGGGCATGCTAAATAAAGTGTATTACGTCATCACTTGTTTAGTAGGATCCACCTTTGAAAACTGAGGGGAAACCCCAATAGTGTGGCTTTTAGGTGATCACTCAGTGATAGCACTGGAGTGGATGTTGGTGGCATTCCTGTTTTTGTTGCTGTATGTCACACAGATCCCCCCGCCCCAATTCAATTCTTTCCCAACCTGGAGCCACCGAATTTCATTTCCCATCCCTGAGCATAGGCCTTTTGTTGGCCAAAGTCAGTACTAATTTGTTTTTGTGTCATCTTGAATTAGTTACTTCTGGAGCTGAGACAAATTTGTGGTGTTGAGATGCTTTGATTCTTATCCACAAGTAGCATTTCTCCTTGGACCCTTCTTTGATTCCCCTATTCCCGCCCTCCTAGCTCATACCACCCCATTCTTGCCTTTGAAAGCTGTTATCTAAACACCCAGCGGACTGATTCACTGACATGGGTGTGTGCAGTTCTGTACAACTTCAGATGCTGCTTAAAGTCGCAGGCAGGTAAGATGTTAACGAAGTAAGCCAAGAGAAGGGGTGGCTGAATGGAATAGCTACCATAAGGACTCGGCCTCCTCATTGCACAAGGCCAAAGATCGAGATCTGCAAAGCGTGGACATTTGAGGTAATTACAGGTTAAAAATAAACAGAACTCCACACAGAGAGGAATACTGCAATAGAACTGGCGATTCATAGAGAGCACAACTTGAAACCGTGAAGGAGCCAGGTGTTGCGGTGCTGAAACTAGCAAGGCACAGGGCTAGGCATGTTACCGGTGGGAAATTACTCGCCTAGCATGTGCAGGGCAGAAACAAACTGCTAGTAAGGCAGTTTCTGCGATTTTTGGCTGGTGACATGGCAGAAGGGGACGATTCCCTTTTCTGACTGTGGGACACAAGGACACAAGGCTCAGAGATCCAGCTTGGACCCAGGAGAGCACTGTGTCGTGAGCCCTGTGTAAGCTCCCACCAAAGGTCCTGCCAGTGCCATGGTCAGTCCCATCCCACCCATCCCAGTCCCATGCCTGGCTTTGCCACCAGGGCCCAGGCCTAGGTAGGCCGTGACCCTGTGGGCAGTGTTGGGGCTGCGTGGACACCAGTGCCCTCCCCCTCACTGCACGCCTGCTTCCCTTTCAGATCCAGGTTCAGATAATTAATTTTTTTCTAATCTATAAACATTTTGATTCAAATAAATACTTTTTGTAGTGAGAACTGTGTAAATTTGGTACTGACATTAGAAGACATTACATCCTACATTGCTAGTCTATGGGGAAGGAAAGGGGTTTCATTTCATTAGAAGCAATAATCCTTGCCATTGTCAGTGTGACTTCCAGTTTTTCTTGTTTTAGGATGAATCATACTTGAACAGCATGCTCAGTCATAAATGCTGAGACTTGTGCACAAGATGAAGGAAAGCGTTTGTTTTAATTTATATAGCAATTCAGCTTGATATTTTGCCCAGGTGTACAAAAAATGTAGGTCTTGATGTAGGGAGGTCTGCAGACTTCTTGTTTGTAATTTCTTTACCCAGGTAGCACTTTTTTTTTTTTTCAAATGGCTATTTTCATCTATTTTTTAAAATAAGCATTTTCATGAATAATTTGTGTATCCAACCATAGCTTTGGAAAATGAAATTGTTTCATCAAGTTTTTTTCTTTTGGTCTTTAAGTTGGACACACTTAAAGAAAACAACTTGAAAAATGTGGAAGAGCTGAACAAATCAAAAGAGCTTCTGACTGTAGAGAATCAAAAAATGGAAGAATTCAGGAAAGAAATGTAAGTTCATCTCTTTTGAGAGACATTGCAGAGCTTATTTTAAATTGCTAAAGTGAAAACAATTGTTTAAAAAATATTTGAAAAGTACATAAAGCAAAAAAATAGTCACCCTTCTCTACCCCAAACACACTCTCATTTCATAACCAGTGTTAAGTCAGAACTGCAGTTAAGCTAGAGATCATGGGGGACCGTGTGCTGGCTGATGAGTTAAGATATTTGGAATTCAGATGTGACTTTGAAAAGCCAAAAAAATCCAAGTAGAATCAGACATGTAGAGCGGTGTGCTTACAGAATAGCCGGTCTGGATGTCTTGAGCCCTCAGACCCTTATTAGTTAATCCCTCAAGATGCCTTCTGTAGGAGATGAGCAGTAACCTGTCACTTTCAAGATTTTCAATATCTTGACTTTAAGAGTGATCAACCAGTATTTTGGAAGACTATAAATTAGGGTGTATCCATCAGCCTGCTCCTCAGCTTAGCCTTCCTTGCCATCCCTGTTTGCTCTGACACCAGCCTAGCCCTTGCCTTTCATATTTGGTGTTTGTAATTATCAGAGATGGGGCTTCCCTGGCATTGTAAGTGATGGTTACAGTGTAGATCTCATTTGGTCTTCTATTTGATGACTATACTGTATCTACTGTGTAAACCTAAAAATGTAAAGCCATTGAACCTGGTGAATCCGTGAGTACGCGTGTTCTTCATGCTAGGTATAGTAAGCAAGGAGGGACCCCCATGTAGGTCCTGCCCTTCAAGGGTTTAAGTTACTTATAATGAAACGAATAGAAGAGATTGGAGCAACAACCTCAGATCCAAGCTGCTGTTCCCTAAATTGCCATCCTTAGTGTCGATCATCAGGCTTGGATTAAACTAGCGCATGTCTAGTTCTGAGCATTCTTCAGACGTCCCAAGGAGTAGTTCATCCATGCTACTTGCCTCGGCAGCCACTGCTGTTGGTGACAGGTCCCTTTCAGTCTGATTGTTGAGATGCTTCTCCACACTTCCTGACAGTTCGATCCATGCAGACTCCGATTCACAGTTGTGATTATGGCCATTGGGGGAGTCTTAAATTGCCAAAGCCAAATAACACAAATAGATAACTGGTCACTATGGCAGGAAAAAAGCCCCCAATTTTTACGGTATAGTGGTTCAGTTAGATCCAGAGAGGGTGGGGTTGATTACAGGCCGGGATCCCCACCCCTCCCCATCCCCGCCCCAGGCACAGGTAGCTAAGCTGATCTCAAGCATTTTGGAGCACTTGAGTTGACTGCAGTTCATTTGTGTCACACAGGCAGCTGGTGAGGGAGGATGCGAGCAGCAGAAGATTCCCTAACCAACCTCCCACTGCCATAGCCCCACTCCTGAGCTCTCTGGGCCACACTAGGTAATGGAGGGGGCAGGGCCCGAGTGGATCTAGCCAAGAGAGCTCTTGGAATTTAGATGGCATTCCTGCAATATTGTTGAGAAATGTCGTAGTGGTCATTACATCGGTCTAGTCTTTCAGTGAGATCACCCTTCAGTGGTCAGAGTCTGAAGTTCTGTCATGTCCCCCACCCCAATTAGTGTGGGCTTGGTTTCTCCCTCTTAAGAGAAAAAGAGTTGGGCCGGGGTGTGGCTCCATGGTAGAGCACCTCCCTAGCATGCAAGAGGGCCTGGGTTCCATCCCCACATTTAAAAAGAGAGAAGGAAAGAACTGAGTTTGTCTTTGTGCCCCTTTTGTATCATTCCACTGACTAATGAAAACTTGCTTCATGCCTGTGGAAGCAAAGGATTGGGAGTAAAAGACTTTGGCCCCAGCTGCTGTCACAGTAGCAACAGCTTGTCCTCCCTGGTGCTGTCACTGAGGGTCCAGTGCAGACTGAGCCCAGTCTTCCCCACCAGACTCAAGGGACCCCATCTTTTGTGTACCCTGGGCCAGGTTGAAGCTATCCATAGAAGCTGCAGGAGGGAGGCACAGGGAGTCGGCTCAAACCCTGTCCTGTGACTCATTGTTCCCTGCCCTAGATTTGGCCACACTTCAAGACCATCTGCTATCAAAAGACTGTGTAATGGGAACAGTGCTTCTCAAAGCAGTGTGGTCCTTAGTTGCATTCCTCAGTGCTCAGAGCTGGAGAATGAGCAACTGCGGTTTCTTGAGGTTTGACGTGTCCCCTAGAGCGGCTTCAGTGTTCCTCTTTCCCTGATAGGACCATGCTTCCTAGACAAAAAGGATGCCAACTGTTGTGGTGATGCACACCTGTAATCCCAGTGACTCAGGAGGCTGAGACAGGAGGATTGCAAGGTTAAGGCCAGCCTGGGCACCTTAGCCAGACCCTGTCTTAAAGAAAAAGGGAGGGTGGGGTGGGGATGCCAGGGTAGACCAGGGACCCGTCCTTGCTGCTGGAAACCAGCATTGGTGACATTTTTCTTCTCTGTGCTCCAGACTAGACTGGTTTTAGAAAAGCCCTTTATTTGTATTAGCCAGCTCTTATTTTCAGCTGGGGAAGGGCAATAAAATGGTCTGTCATTGGTATGTAACTTTGTATCTTAAAATGCTGTAAGCAATATAATTTTTAAATACTTGCCTGGGTTAGCAATAAATCTAGCATATGTTTAGCATGGTAATAGATTTATGATGGATTCATGAGAAAAAAGTTTATAATTCAATATTAACAGTGTTTATTTTGTTTCAGTTTTAAAGCTACAGATCCTTTGTTTCAAGGCATTTTGCCCTGTAGGAAAGTAGCTTCTTTAAAAAATGTTAGAAAAGTTTTTGAAGGTGTCTTCAGAATCATGCCTGAGTATCTCCACCACTGGGGCCATGGGAGTCCCTTTCTTCTATGCAGCTCATGTCCCTACAACCCAGTGGAGATGAGCTAAATGGTGTCCTTGTATTTGAATCATAACCAAAGTACTCCTGCTAAGTTTAACTCCAGGTCTTCTGGTTCTGTGACTTATTGGCATTGTGATTTAGGGCAAGTATTGCTTTCATAAGTTGCAGTTTTCTCATTTTAAAATGTAAATTTTATGTGTGTGTGTGTGTGTGTATGTGTGTGTGTATATGTGTGTGTGTATGTGTGTGTGTGTGTGTATGTGTGTGTGTGTATACACACTTCCCTGTGCTTTGAGGATTAAATAAGAAAATGTACGGGAAAATGTTTTCTAAATTTTAAAACGCTAAGTACTGTTTATAGATCATTAATTTAGGATATATTGGCCACTTTTAGATTATTCTTTGACTCCTTGTTTTAATTGTCCTTACTACAGTCTCTTAATTAATATAAAGCAAGAGTTAAAAAGCTTTATAAGTCAAAATCACATTGGGTGCAGTGGCGGATGCCTGTAATTATCAGCAGCTTGCAAGGCTGAGGCAGGATTGCAAGTTCAAAGCCAGTCTCAGCAACTTAGACCTTAAGCAAGAACCTGTCAGAAGATAATAAAAGGTCTGGGGATGTAGCTCAGTTAAGCACCTGTGGGTTTAATCCACAGTACAAAAAAAAAAATTATTAGGCATAGCGGTACACGCCTGCAAATACCACTTCTCAGGTGACGCAGGCAGGAGGATGGCAAGTTAGAGGCCAGCCTGGGCAACTTACTGAGACCCTATCTCAAAATTTAAAAAAGCTGGAGATGTAGCATAGGGGTAGAACATTTGCCAAGCACACACAAGGCCCTGGCTTCAATTCCCAGCAACACACACACACACACACACACACACACACATACAAACAAAAAAAGAAAAAGAAATCTTTCAGAGGGAGGGAAGAGAGGAGTAGCACAAATATTCCTTTTTTTTTTAATTTTTTTTTTTAAAGAAAGAAGGGACAGTGAGAGAGACAGAAGCAATTTTTATTTAGTTTTTCATGTGACTTTCGTGCCTTGGACACCTCATCGTGTATGCGGTGCTGGGGCTGAGCCACTGCTCCAGCTCCACAAATATCCCTTTGATACGATGGGCCACGCAAATGCTGAGAACAGATGACCCTTTGAAGGCTGCGGCTGCGGCTGCCTGGGAAATAGTGTTAAGCTTATGATTTTATCATAAGTTAAAATCTTCTGATTTATCAAGGACTTTGGACTTGAGATGAACATGAGATGAAGTTTTCCTGTGCTGTATGTTGTTTATATGTAGGGAGGGGGTTAGATCAGTAGGTTCATAATTCAGATCAAGCCTCCTACCTTTGAGTCACTGATTACTTGACGCTAAAATTCCCTCTCATCTTTTCTCCATTTGCTAAATAAACATCTCTGTAAAAAGTCTGATTTAGAGTGCTAAGAGAATTTTTGTGTAGATTGACTCCCCCAAATCTTCATGAAGCCCTCGCAGTATGGGGTGGAGAATTGAAAAATGGAGAGATTGAAGACGCCAAGCGCCACCCAGTAGACAATTGAAGTTAAAAATAGAAGTGTTCATGCATCAGCAGAGGGCTTCATGCCCAGATGACTGGATTCCGAACTCAGCCACATATGACAGCCTGCTGAGCGGAGTCTAAGCAGCAAGACTGACTGAAAGTTCATAGCGCTCAGACCTGTGGCGCAAAGCTGAAGGCCAGAGACCAAGTAGAGGAGAGTGATTTAGAATGTGTTTTTGGGCTAATCCTAATAATGAGAAGAGGTTTATTAAATATACCTCCTTTGTTCAAAAATACCTCCCTAGGAGGATCATGAGTTCAAGGCCAGCTTCAACAACTTAGTGAGACCCTGTGTCAAAATAAAAAATGGGCTGGGGGTGTGACTCAGCGGTCAAAACACCCCTGGGTTTAATCTCCAGTACAAAAACAAAAAAAAAAAACCCTACCTAGGTAAAAATATTCGTGATTCAGGTTAGCAGGCTGTATTATACTTTTATTTGCTTTTCTTAAGTTATAAATTAGCATTGTGAAAAGAATACCATGACATTAAAAAGCCTGATGCTTAGTTGAAAAACTCTTTCCTTTAGGCTTTTCATTTCTAGGTATCCTAAAATTATATTCGGAGTCTCATCCGCACTTGACTCTGACAGATACTGCTAAATGGAACCATTAGATTTTTATGTCTGCCAGAGAAAAACAGAGTACAGATCTGTGCGGTTAGAACAGAGAGCACTGGCAGCAGATTAAACCACTTTATCACCGTAGCAGGTTGTAGCGTGATCATTTAATGGCATGTGCCTCAGGACGCAGGACTGCACTGACCTTCCCATGTGTCATTCACCTCACTGCAGCGTTCCTTTCCTGTGGGGTGAGTGTCCATGGTGGGAGGCTGGGTGGAGTGTTTATTAGGGCAGCTGTCCTCTGAGGTGTGTAGATAACGCATCTCCTGCTGTTACAGAGCCTGAGGGGCACGTGACCCAGGTCTATTTTCCTCAGTGCTCTGAAGCTGGTTGTCTCCCACAGTTTCCTTGCCTGTCTTGTTTCTATGGTAACCCTGCACTCACTGTCCTTGCAGAGAAACCCTAAAGCAGGCGGCAGCTCAGAAGTCCCAGCAGCTTTCAGCATTGCAAGAAGAGAACGTCAAACTTGCCGAGGAGCTGGGGAGAAGCAAGGACGAAGTCACAAGTCATCAAAAGGTCAGTGGACCTTTGGTGGGGGTCTCTGATCTGCACCTTGACGTGCGCGGCTGTCTGTGGTGTGCCTGGAGGGTACTCAGATCCTGCTCAGTGTGGTTGGGTCATTCCAAATGGGATTTCAGGTGACCTGTTTATCTGTCTCTTTGTTTTTCTGCGTTCTGCTGCAGACTCTAGAGTAGAAGCAAATTGACAGATCCACTAACAAAAATAAAATAGAATTAACTCAGAACACTGGATCTTGCCTGCTAGTAGGAAAAAAGGTTCTTGTTAGGTAAGCTGTAGCAAAGCGTTTCAGTGGAAAGGGACAGTGCCTTCTTACCACTGCTTGGATTTCAAAATTATTCTTCTCAAGATTATTTTTCATCAAAATTGGTTTTAAGGAAGCAGACTTTAGGAATATGGATTTGGTGTGAGGATTGACAGTTGATGTTGAATAGAACTCTCCTTTTCTTTAAATTCAAAAAATGTTTAAGCATTTCCTAATGAAACAATGTATCCATCACTGAAGGGTGTGGAATGTGGGTCATAATTGGAGAGAACCACAGCCCAGGCGCCTCTATATTGAAATCACCGAGGCTCCTGATGGAGTTGATCAACATGGGGACAGAATCGGTTGTGAAGGGTGCTGTGCTCTGCTCTGTGCTGCTCTAACAGCTGAGTGAGTGTTGTCACTTCTGATCCCAGCACAGGGACGCTTGCTGTGTAGTCATGCACTCTGGTTTTGGTACTGCAAGGGGAAGAGGCAAATTTCCCCATTGTCTGTCCAGGCATTGATTCTCACTTGGGTTGGAGGAGTTTGGGGTCACTGTGTTGATGGCTCCTGGACACAGTGCAGTTTGTGGTACCAGCACTTTCTAGAGTTGATTTCAGGCTTTAGCGTCTTCATTATAGCTTTCCAGAGTTTTCTCATTTTGTGAAAGAAGTGCCGTCTCTCTGGGGTCCAGGACGATGATGGATGCTCCTGGTGTGGTCACCGGCTTTTAGGGTCCTTACTGCGTGACGGGCACATGTGGATGGCAGCTGTCATCACTCTGGTGGCAGTGCTGTTGTCCCTGGGAAAGAGGAAACGGAAGCACAGAGAACACAGGAGTGTACTCAACATCTTTTAGCAAGTAGTGTCAGGAGATGCTTCTGATTTGGGTCTGGAAAAGAATCAAAGTGCGACTACTGTGTAGGGTCAGCGCTATGTCCTTTGATCAGCTGTGGGAAGTTGGAGTTCGTGGAAGATGGAAACCTTTGAGCTGCAGAGGATCTTGTTTTTCTGGCACTGGTGACAGCATCTGAAATGTGTCATCTCTGATATCACTGTCCACCAGGACTTGGGAAGAGAAGGATCTTGGCTCAGGGCCGAGTCTGTTCCCTTCTCATCTTCTCTCATTTCACTGATCATGTCTGGCGGAGAGAGCAGACTCCATGAATGGGGGGAGCAAAGATCATCCTCTTAGGTTCTAAGCTGAACTGGACCAACAGACTTCTTGTCTCAGTTGCTCAGAGCTGGAAGGAGCTCAAGAGGCCACATGACTGGACAGAGGTTTCCAGGGCTGCTCGGCATCCTGGCAGCTCCGCTCTCTTCACGAGGGATTGCATTTAGCTTCCGACTGAAAAGCTTTTGTGATTAACAATTTGAAAATCAGACACTTTGTGTAGGGAGTTAGAAAATAGTGCCTAGAAGGAACAGCTAAGAAAGTGAGTTCCTTGTAGAGAGTTGGGGTGGTTGTCATGCCATTTGTAATATTTAACTCACAAGAGACAAGTGGGTATGAAAGCAATAGCTTTGATGATGGAGAGTGTTAAAAGTGATGTTGATTACTCAGAACGATTGCAAATCATTCTCTCTAAATATGTATTTCAAAAGAGCAGAGAGAATCACGTTTATTTTTTAATCTGTTATCTTCTTTGTACATTATAATCACACGTATTAGTGGGATTCCCTGTTGCATACTTAGGTGTGTACGTAGCAGAATTTGGTTGATTTCATTTTCTAGTACCTCCCCTTTCCCTTCCTGCCTTCCTCGCCTGGTACCCTTCCTCTGCTCTCCTGGTCTCTCCTCTATTTTCATAGGTCTTTCATGACATTTAAGACCTTTTTCCTGTTTTTTCTTTGTGTCTTCACATCCATGTAGAAAACATGACCTTTGACTTTCTGAGTGAGAATCACCCACTTAAAATAACTTGGAAGCACCCTTAGTTTGTAGAAGATTAATTCACCAGGTTCTAGTACACTTTTAAAACATTCATGTGTGCTTGTGCTTGTGTGATGCTGGGGATTGAATCCAGGGCCTCACGCATGCTAGGAAAGCACTATAAGCTACATCCAAAGCTGTTTTTATTTTATTTTGAGACATTGTCTTGCTGAGTTGCTCAGGTTGGCCTTGAACTTGCAATCCTCCTGCCTCAGCCTCCCGGGTAGCTAGGATTATTGCCCAGCATGTGCAAGGCCCAGGGTTCAATCCCCAGTATCATGCCAAAATCCAAACAATCAAAATAAAGCTGGAGAGTGATAATAGTACTTGCTGTTCTTCATTAGAAACTCCACTTGACCTGACTGCTTGGGAGCTGCGTGTGTTCCTGTGAAGGGGTACTCTAACAATTGGAGAACAATCATCTGCTTATTCTTGACCTCTAGAAAAGAGCTGGCTGAGCCAGAAATAGAGCTACCTGTGAGCATCCTGTGTTGCCTGCTTTCCCTACCAGATGTCCATCTCTAGCTGAAACTTTTTTGGTTATGCGGAGAAGAAAGTGCCAGGGATTGAACCCAGGGGCACTTAACCCTGAGCCACATCCCCAGCCCTTTCTATTTTTTATTTTGAGACAGAGTCTTGCTAAGTTGCTGAGGCTGTCTTGAACTTGGGATCCTCCTGCCTCAGCCTCCTGAGTCACTAGGATTACAGGCATGCCCCGCAGCGCCCAACAACAGCAGTCTTTATAATGTCACACACAGTGTGTGACTTTTAAAAGAGAATACATTAAATGGCACCATGCGAAGTTGTTTTGCTCAGCAGTCTTGGACATGCCTTTTCTCCTCCCCTGGCTCACACAGGATGGAGAGTGTGATTGGTGTTTCCCTGATTCTTTGCTGCCTGACACCCTGACTGGACTCTTCCTGCCTCAGGTTGGTGTGTGTTTGAGAGTCGCTCTTTCAGCCGTTGTACAGCGTACGGTGTGGTGGCATTTAATTGCACATTTACCACTTTGTGTTCCCACCGTCTCTGTCTAGTCCCAAACAATTCCATCACCATGGAGGGAAACCTGTGTCCGTTACATAGTCACTTCTCAGTCCCCTCCCCTGCGGTTTTTCCGTCTCTAAGGTCTACCTGTTGTGGCATTTGCTCACGCAGGAGCACAGGCTTTGTGGCCTCCGTGCCTGGATTCTGAGGCGCCTCAGACTCTCACAGGTCAGCACTCACCAGCCGCTGGTCTCAAGGGTCGCTCGCTCCCTTCCCTCCGTGGCTGGGTTGTGTGTTGCTGGGTGGATGTGCCGTGTTTTGTCAGTGTGCCAGGGATTTGCACACCTCCTTTCTCCGTTCAGACTGTCCTCAGTCCCCTCATGTCTGCAGCCCCTCCTACAGCAGCTACCTCTAGAACCTTCTGTGGGATGGGGAATCCTCTTAACAGCAGTTCTAAATCTTGCCACACTATTCATATTTTCCACTCTGCCTTCTATTCTTCAATTCCAAACTCTGTTTAAAGTTAGTAACCTTGGGGCTGGAGCAGTGGCTCAGCAGTTATGGCACCTGCCTGTCATGCGTGAGGGTTGCAGGTTCAAACCCCAGCATCATGTATACAACTAAGTGTTGGAACAATGAAGGCCACATGAAAAACTAAAGTTGATTCTCTCTCTCTCTCTCTCTCTAACTGTCCCTCTCTCTTAAAAAAAAGAAGAAGTATCTGATTTCGCTTTTATTCCTCACCTCCCATTCCCCCTTCCCCTGCTGCCTGCTGTCAGCCACCAGTATGCTCCAGAGGTGACTCTGGATGAAGTCATCACATAGGGCCAAATCCAGTGGCAGTGGCTTCCTTCCTATTCTCAGTGAACACTTGGTCCTGCCGCCACCCACGCCCCCAGTTGCCCTCCTGACCTCCGCCAGTGTGTTCACCTCATCGCCCTGCGCGCTCTGCCTGGCTCCCTGCCCTTATCGGTCAACTTTTTTTTTTTTTTGAGGGACAGTGACAGAGAAAGAATCCATTTTTTGTTTAGTTTTTAGTGTGGTCTTCGTTGCTGTGGCACTTGATTGCATATGTGGTGCTGGGGTTCAAACCCATGTCCTCTTGCATGCCAGGCAAGCACTGTAACCACTGAGCCACCGCTCCAGCCCCACCTGTCAGCTTTTGTTCTCCTTTCCTCCCTTTCCCTGCCTTCCCCCATTATCAGGCCCATCCTGGGTGTTGGCACCCCCCTCCAGCGGGGTGATGACACCCGTGCTCCTCAGCTGTCCGTGACCCATGTCTCTCTCCTTGCAGAGTAGGTGGTTGTCACGGAGCGAGACCAGGGGTGCAGGGCCCTGGCTCCTGTTTTCCATCACAAGGTCTGGATTTCTGGTTCCCCGTTTTACTTACCTTCATTGCCAAAGGCCTGATCATGGAATTCATGGGGTGCTTTCTATGTGTGGATGGTGGACGCCTTCAGTGTGTGCCAGGCCTCTTGTGTAGCTTCAAGACTAATGGAAATCGTACAGAGAGTTATTTCCTTTTCATAATGGATTCTAAAAATAACAGCGTGAGTTCTTCAATAGAAGCAGTCGCAGCATGCGGTCATCTTAGAGATGTCCAAGCCTCACTGATACTCACTACCTGCACAGAAAGCAGATAGGGTGAACTGTCACCATGGGAACGATACACATTTCCCCCTGGATATTTGCAGGAGAAGGCTCAGTTTGCTATTGAAATGGGACAGGGATCAGAGGAGCCAACAGCTATGTCTCATGTGGTTTTCTCAGCAGAGGTCACATCAGAGCCTGCACACAGACCACTGGGCTTAGCATCCAGGTCAGATTCTCAGACTCGAAGGATTAGAAAGGAAAGCTATTTTTAGCTTGTCATGTATTTTGGGAAAATGTTGATCATCATCACAATTTGGGCTCAGGGGATTTCTGGACACACAGGGCTGATTGAAGCTGGATCTGAGAATCTCTCCCCCTCCATTACCTAATGATGTGAATGTTTTTTGTTTTTTTTAAACTATTAAGAAATAATCTCAGCTGAGCGTGGTGGCACACGCCTTTAATCCCAGCGACTTGGTAGGCTGAGGCAGGAGGAACACAAATTCAAAGCCAGCCTCAGCAACTCAGCAAGGCCCTGAGCAACTTAGTGAGACCCTGTCTAAAAAAAAAAAAGAAAAAAAGAAAGAAGGAAAGAAATATCTTCAGCCAGGCACGATGGCACACATCTGTTATCCCAGCTGTTGTGGAGCCTGAGGGAGGAGGATTACAACTTCAAGACCAGCTGTGGCAATTTAGCAAGTCCCTATCTCAACATAAAAAATGGGGCTGGAGCAGTGGGTGGATCAGTAGGTGGATCATTCGCCTGGCATGCATGAGGATCTGGGTTCAAACCCCAGCACCATGCACACAACTAAGTGTTGGAGAAACAAAGGACAGATGGAAAAATAAAGTTGATTCTTTCCATCTATCTTTAAGGAGGAAAGAAAAAGGGCTGGGGATGTAGCTCAGGGTTAAAGGACCTCTGGGTTCCATTCCCTGTACTGAAAAATGTTTATTTTCAAAAGCTGAAAACCATCAAAGCTGATCAGTTCCATGCTTTAATATTGGTAACCAAGAGAAGAAACCAATTTGGGATTTGACTGTGACACTGTTTCCAGTGTTAAGTGGCAAGGAAGGTGAACAGAAAATTCCTGAAGGTGTTTGGTCTAATCTGCCCCTCTTTGAGCCAGTCCAGTGGGAGAAACTCAGCCTGCCAAAGCAAGGAGGCCGTCGGGGAGGTCCAGGGAAGACCGTGAGTATAGAAGACCTCTCCTCCCGCCAGAGGACTCTGTCACAAGTGCAAAAAACTGCCACTGTCATTCCAGTCTGTCCAGCGGTGGACACCTCAGTGCATAGGCAGCATTGGGCGTGGCTCACGGAACCAGCAATTCCTTTCTGCTCTTTCGCCGTCCTCAACACCTCGTCTCCTTCCACTGGATGGCCCGTAATGTGGCAGTCTCAACACCATGGCCTCCCAGGAGGAGACGGGGCAGAGCCATTCTCTGCACATAGCTGATGCTTTTTACTCAGGAGGGAAAACTCAGACCTCCGTGAGGCCCTCACAGCACCACCTCCAGCTAGAAGAGGCTGCTTCCCCTCTAGCAGGAAGGTACCCTGGAGGAGAGAGCTGTGGAGTGCCTCCCTGTTGATGCCGGGTTTTTGGGATGAGGCTGGAATTCCGTAGCCGAAGTAGCCCGTTTTCAGTGTTTGCAGCTCTTCTCAGTTAGAACTGAGAAGTTGGGCTAGTTGCTGGTCCCTCAGGTCTCTGCAGCCCAAAAGTGTTAGCAGCTACCCAGCTAAGAGCTGGAATTTCCTGTGGCTGTTGCAGCTCTTGGTGTGGAAGCACACCCCGGGTATTCGGCGCCGATCTTCTGGGTCCTTGTCTCGCGAATTTGAAGAATAAAATCCACGGATAACCACGGAAGGAGGAGTAAAAGGAGTAGGATTTATTTAGGAAGAAGAGCAGAGACTCCGCAAGGCGGAGGGGCACCTGGAAGCAGGACACCGTCTAATGGAGGTTAGACCAGGGGTTATATAGATTTGGGGTATGGGCATAATTAACATTCATGCAAAGCAGGCATTGAGAAATGCACCAACTCCATTGGTTAAAATCTACGTAAAGCAGGCATTGAAACTGGTCAAGAACCATTGGTTAAAACAAAAGGTGGCAAATACTTCCTAGTACCCACCTGTGACCACCCAGACCTTAGTCGGGACTAGGGTGAGCCTCAAAGTCTTTTTGCATTTGAAGGCCCTGAGCATGCCCTGTCAATCACTCTCTGCCTCTACCAGCTAGCTCTTGGATAGGGGCCCTCTGTCCTGACTACCTACCCATTTCACCATCTCTCCTAAAACTCCCTGTGACAGCTGTCCCGAGGCTGACATCTGAGGACTTCCTGTGGGGACAGGATCACCTCTGTTCACACAGAGCGGATGAGACACAGGACGCCAAGTCCAGCAAACAGTCAGCCAAGTGAATGGCCAAGGGGTGGAGAAGGGCGCAGAGCAAGGCCTCGTTCTGCCTGAAAGGCAGTGCAGCTGTTGAATTCAGGAAGTCCACTCCACGCTCCACCCTGCTGCCTACGGAGTGGGCCGTGGCCCCGTCCGCGCTGCTGTGCCAGTCTTGTCCTTTTTGGTACTTTTCTGTTTTGTTTTTGGATTCAGCATTCCTTCCAAGATCTCACATTCCATCCATTGGGGGCACGTGACTCTTTGGTCCTCTTCATTCTGCAATGCTTCCTCTGTCTTTTATGACATTGACATTTCAGAGAACAGTAACAGTCTTGCACCTCTGTAGTCCCAGATACTAGGGAGGCCGAGGCAGGAGAAAGGCAAGTTTGAGGCCAGCCTGGGCAACTTTCTTTCTTTGTCTGTCTCTCTCTCTTTTTTTTTTTTTTTAAGAGAGGGACGTTGAGAAAGACAAGAGAATCGATTTTATTTAGTTTTTCATTTTAATTTTATTTATTTTGGCTCTATACTTCCATTGTGTACGTGGTGCTAGAGTTTGAGGCTTTTCTTATAAAAAAAAATGCAATCAAGTCTTAGAAAGTCCTTCATTTTGAGCTTGTCTGCTGTTTTCCCGGTGGTGCTGGTTGCTTACTTTTAGCAGGACTCTTGTGTGGGCGATACTGTCCTCTGCCAGGCGGTTCCAGATGATGTTACTTGTCCCCTTGTTGGTGATGTTAATTTTGACCATTAGGGGAAGTGTGTTTATTTATTTATTTTTAATAAAGAGAGGACAGTGAGAGAGAGAATCAATTTTTATTGAGTTTTTTTTTTCTTTTTAAAGAAAGGGGTCACAGTGAGAGAGAAAGAAAGAAGCAATTTTTATTTAGTTTTTCATATGACTTTCATTCCTCGGGCACTTGGTTGTGTACGTGGTGCTGGGGTTTGAACCCACATACTTGCGCATGCCAGGCAAGCGCCGTAACCGCCGAGCCACTGCTCCAGCCTGAGAATGTGTATTTAAAGCATTCACAAGTTAAAAAGAGAAAGGGAAAAAGCTAGGAAAAAATACCCAAACAATATGATTAACAAAATTTGAGGTGTGGTGCTTGAAAATGGAAGTATGTACTTGCTCAGCCTTTGTATGTAACTTTTTTTTCCACTTAGCTACATCCCCAGTCCTTTTTATGTTTTATTTTGAGACAGGGTCTCACTAAGTTACTTAGGGCCTTGCTTAGTTGCTGAGGCTGGCCTTGGACTTGTGATCCTCCTATCTCAGCCTCCCAAGCCACTGGGATTACAGGCGTGCACCACAGCACCTGGTGGTGTCAGTGATTTTGATGTTGTCTAAAATTAAAACTAATTTATACCTATGAAAATATTAACCACTTTTTTAAAAACATAAAATATTTCCAAAATAAACCTAATGGTACACACCTTGTAGTCCAGAACTTTAAAAAAACTTCTCAGCTTTTGTTTACTTCCGTGTTTCTTTCTCTTGTTAAACTAAATTTGCTTTTTTTTCCGTCCTTACTTACCTTTCTCACTATATATGATGGAGCTGTCTGATTTGCCATTCGGCTAATATTAATTATGGTTTTGTGTGTGTGGAATCGGGGGTTGAACCCAGACCTGTCCTCTGCCTCTGAGCTGCGTTCCCAGTCTTTGTAAAAGCATTTTATTTTGGGACAAGATCTCTCTAAGTTGCCCGGCTGGCCTCAAACACAGTCCTTCTGCCCAGCCTCCTGACTTGCGCCGGTGCACACCATGCCTGGCTGACCTGTCTAGCTTTTGAAGGAATTTGTTGAAAGGTGCACCCTAGTCCTGAGAGACTGTCCAGTTGGAAAATAGCAATCAGAGTCTCAGACCAGGGGTGTGCGTCTTTTCCACGCGGCCTCTCCATAGTTACAGATATTTGTAGCAGGACGGAGGATGCACTTTGACTGCACAGAAGATACTAGCAGTCTAAGGGAAGAGTAACTGGCCTTTTCAGCATCCAAGAGTAAAAACCAAAGACCACGGTGATGTGTATGCATGATAAAAAAGATCTCCTTTGCATGTACTGGTCTCAGTCTCCCCACCCCAGCCCTTTTCAGTTTTTATTTGGAGACAGGGTCTCACTAAGTTGCCAGTGTTGGCCTTGAACACGTGATCCTCCTGCCTCTGCCTCCCAGGTTGCTGGGATTGTAGGCGTGCCTGGCTCATCAGTAACATTCTTCAATACAGGGCGTGACCGGTGTGCACTATCTGTTTGAGGATGAACCTTGGCTGGCAGCTCAGTGCGCACCACTGCAGGTTAAATTCCCTGGGAAGCCACTGAGGGTGCTCAGTGTGCCCAGTGTATAGTAGGGGATGTCCCTGAGGAAGCACCTGTGGAAGGGAAGAGAAGGAAGGAAGCAGGATTGGGCAGACCCCGTGACAACCTTGACTGACCATGGGACGCTGTGGCTAGAGGGCCCTTCAGATTTGTCCCTAGATGGCCAGCATTATGAAAATCTCACATTGATCAGTCATTGGCTATGGTCTATCCTGGGAAATGGGTGTGACTGTAGCAAAAGTGGCCTTGCCACTTCAGCCACCCCTGAAAGGGCCTCCAGCTCTTCCAGACAGCACTCCCAGAACCTGGGCGACAGACCCTACCTTGAAAGTAGGTCTAAGCAGCACGCCCTCTGTTTATCTCTGAAAGTGCTTTTCCATTAAAAACAATTCCCTGAATCCTCCTCTTCCTTTTCCCCATTACCATCTCCATTTCCAAGAGCCAGAAGTCTATGTGGGAGGTGAGACAAGGAGCCCTCAGACTCGGGGGATGTGTTCTGTGCCGGCAAGCAGAGCTGCTGTCTCGGACCTAGAATGCTCAGAGCCCAGGCCGAGCCCCTCACTGCGGAAATGGGTGGGAAACAAATCGGCTGCCCCTGCTGCCTCTGGGTCAGTGCTGGGGGCTCCCTTATTCTATAAGAACCCTGGCTTCCTAACTCGGTCCTCATTGAGGACACAGCGTCTGGCTGACCAACATGCCTTCACTCAGTAGTCAGTGGGCACCTACTAAGTGCTGTTCCAAAAACAGGAGATAGCAGTGGGCAAAACTAAGTGCTCCTTCCTCTCTCTGAGATTTTTGCTCAGGTGGTATTCTGAGCCTGCTGAGGTGGGCTTTGTGCACATAGTGACGTTGAACTTCTGCGTGGCCTCTGTGTCAGTCAAGCTTGGACGACAGCCACGTCCTCTTACAGAGTGGGCAGATGAAGTTCTTCGTGTTTCGGGTCCAGTGTCGCCCAGACCAGGCTCGTTTAGGTCTGCTTCGGTTGCTGTTCTCGCCGTCTTTTTCTTTAACCTTTTTCTTTTTCTTCGACTCCTCCAGTTTTCTCACTATTGTGAGCTTATGGCCACTGCCTCTCCCAGCCCCTAGTGCTGGACTCCGTGGAACCCAGGGCCTGGTGAATGCCAGGCAGGCCTCTGCCATGAGCCCCGGCCCCGCCCTCCTGGCCACTCTCCTTTCAGTTGCACTCCCGCTGGGTTCCTACCCTGTCGGCCCCAGGTGCTTTGAAGCAAATGATACTCCTTTTAAACTGCAATGTTATTTTAAAATTAGAAGTATCAAACATATTTGTAGCATGAACCAATATAGATATGCATGATTTAAAAAATTATTACACCTCCCATTGCCATTTTGTTGAGGCAGTATTAAAAATGGTTTATAGCTGGGTTCTGTGGTGCATGCCTGTAATCCCAGTGACTCACAAGGCAGAGGCAGGAGGTCAGAAGTTCAAAGCCAGCCTCATCAACTTAGCAAGACCCTGTCTCAAAAAGGGCTGACGATGTGGTTCTGTGGTTAAGCACCTCTGGGTTCAGTCCTTGATAACAAAACAAAGCAAAAATGGTTTATCTATCTTTCCTTACTATGTTTTTATTTTTCCTTCTGATTGGTGCATTATAATTACTATAACAGAGGGATTCTTTGTCACATGTTTGCACACAATATAGTAGTATAACTTGATCAGTTTTATTCCCTGCTGCTTCCCTTAGCTCTCCCTCCCCCTGCCAGTTCCCTTCCTCCATGATCTCCCTCCTGTTGTCATTAGATTTTCCCCACCATCTTTTATTCTAGTCTCTAGCTTCCACATATGGGAAAACACAAGACCTTTAACTTTGGCTTATTTCTCTTAGCATGATGTTCTCCATTTCTATCCACTTAACCAACAAATGATATGATTTCATTTTTCTTTATGATAGAATAAAACTCCATGATGTGTATATACCACATGTTCTTTATTTTCCTGTTGACAGATACCTAGGTTAGTTCTAGAACTTTAGTATTGTGAATCTTGCTGCTATAAACAAGCGTGTATTGCTATAGAATGACAACTTTAATTCTCTAGGGTAAACACCAAGGAGTGGTCTAGCGGGGTCCTTTGGGAGGGTCTGGTCTTTTAAGGAACCTCCATAATGACTTCCTTAGTGGCTAAACTAATTCACTATCCCAACAAAAGTGTAACAGTGTGCTTTTCCCCCACAGCCTCTCCAGCAATGATTGTTGTTTTCTATGGTTATTCTAACTGAAATCTCAGTATAGTTTTGATTTGTATTCCCCTAATTGCTAAAGATGTTGAATTTTTTTTTTCTTCATTTACTTCTTGGCCCTTTGTACTGTTTCTGAGAAGTATCTGTTGATTAGCTCATTTGTTGCCTGGATTCTTTTTGGTGGTGGTTGTTGCCTTTTTTTTTTTTTTTTTTAAGAGAAGGACAGAGAGAGAGAGAAAGAGAGAATCAGTATTTATTTTTTCATCTGGCCTTTGTTTCTCTGACATTTACAGTTGTATGCGTGGTGCTGGGGTTTGAACCCAGGTCCTTGTGGATGCCAGGCAAGCACTTTGACCACTGAGCCACTGCTCCAGCCTATTTTTTGAGTCCTTTATACATTCTGTATATTAATCCTTTGTCAGAATAGTAGCTAGAAAAGATTTTCTCCAATTCTGTAGGTTCTCTCTTCATGTTCTAAATTGTTTCCTTTGCTGGTACAGAAGCTTTATTTTTTGATGCCTTCCCATTTAGTGATTCTTGGCATTATTTCCTGAGCTTTAGGGGTCCTGTTGCCTGCGCCTGTATGTTGCTGTGTTGACCCTGTGTTTTCTTCTAGGAGTTGCAGAGTTTCTGATCTAAGTGCTAAGTCTTTGATCCACTTTGAGCTGATTTTCGTGCAGGGTGAGAGATAAGGGTCTAGGCTCATTCTCCTACATACAGATAACCAGTTTTCCCCAGCACATGCTAAAAAGCCATCTTTTCTGCAGTGTATGTTTTTGGTGCTTTTGTGAAGGATCAGGTGCCTGCACATGTGTCTTCTGTTCTGCTCCATTGGCCTCTGTGTCTGTTTTTATGCCTGAACCATGCAGTTGTTTTATTTCTTAAAGAGAGAGAAAGAGAATCAACTGTATTTAGTTTTTCATGTGGTTTTCATTGCTCTTTAACTTAGTTGTATATGTGGTGCTGAGGTTTGAACTGGGTCCTCACACATGCCAGGCAAGCGTAATACTGCTGAGCCACCGCTCCAGCCCTCAACAAATTACTTGAACTTAGCTTTTCTGTCCATCATGTTTCTTAAGATCTAATTTACGTAAAATAAAATCCATCCTTCATAGGTGTGTGGTTTGGCAAGTTCTGATAAATATGTATAGACCTCTAACTACAATTAGGATTAGACCTACAATTAAGATTTCTTTTACCTTACAACATTCTCTCATGCCCCTTATAAAATACCACCTAATTTCTGAAAACCCCTTATGTCTTTTCTGTCCTTGTAGCTCTGACTTTGCTAGTAGTTCACATAAATGGAATGAAGGCAGTATGTAACCTTAACCATAATTACAGTAAGTGTAAATGGATTAAGTTCTCAAATTAAAAGATAGAGATGGAGTTTATATATTTTTTATTTTTATTTTAACAGAGGGACAATGAGGGAGAGAGAGACAGTTTTGTTCAGTCTTTCTTATGGCTTTCATTGCTCCCACCCTTTGTTGCGTATGTGGTGCTGGGGTGCACACCTGCATCCTCATGCACGCCAGGCAAGCTCTGTAACCGCTGAGCCACTGCTGCAGCCCCAGAATGGAGTTTTAAATTTTTTTTCTCTATCTCAGTGCTTTGTCTGCAGCCCCTTTTTATTTTATTTTGAGAAAGGGTCTCTGAGTTGTCCAGGCTGACCTCGAACTTGTGATCCTCCTGATAGCTGAGATTAGGTGTGAGCCACTATGCCAGCTGGCAGAATGGTTTTTTTTTTTTGTTTTTGTTTTTTTGTTTTTTGTTTTTTAAAGAGAGAGGGACAGTGAGAGAGACAGAGAAAGAGAAATAACTTTAGTTTTTCACATGGCCTTGGATGCTCCAATCCTCAGTTGTGTACGTGGTACTGGGGTTTGAACCCAGGTCCTTGTGCTTGCCAGGCAAGCACTGAAACCTCTGAGCTACTACTGCTCCAGCCCATGAAAGGGTTTGTTTTTTTTTTTAAACTGTGATCTAGTTGTAGCTGTCTGCACTACACATAGTTTAGATTTAGGGACACAAGTTGAAAGTAGAAGGATGGAACAAGATATACGATGCACATGGCAGCCAGAGCAACCTGGAGAGCCTGAACCAACAGAAGAGAGAGACTGCGGAGCAAAGCTGTTACTAGAAACAGAAGACATTGTGCAATGACTGAAAAAGCCAGCCCTCAAGAAGACATCACCATTATGAACACACGCACAGTGCAGCAGAGTCCTGAGAGGCACGAAGCAA
Source organism: Aplodontia rufa (assembly GCA_004027875.1). Taxonomy (NCBI): domain Eukaryota; kingdom Metazoa; phylum Chordata; class Mammalia; order Rodentia; family Aplodontiidae; genus Aplodontia; species Aplodontia rufa. Next base: position 143,641 of record PVKS010000214.1, on the reverse strand, counting down.
AACCTGAGGGAGTTAGAAAGCAGAGAACGACAGTTCAACAGTACCGACTGAACCACAGCTCCAGCCCTTTACTGTTCTATTTTTTTTGTTGTTAATTTATTTGTTCATACTGCCAATTAAGTCCAGGGGTACTCTACAACTGAGCTACATCCTCAAATCTTTTTATTCTGAGACAGGCTCTCACTGGGTTTATAGGTGTGCACCACCAAGTGCACCATTGTGCTGATCTTTATAGAAAACAGCGTTTTATCTTCCGGTCTGCAGAAGTTGCATTTAGCAGTTGTGCTTTGTTTTTGTGCTAGGTAATTACTTCATGCATGCTGCTTTCCCAACCCCTGCTTTAGTTTTTTAAATAGGGTTCATGATTAACATACAAGTATGAATTGAATAAAAGGCAGAAGTGAAAGCCCCTCTCTTCTCCACATCCCATTCTGCAGGTGTTACCCTCCTCATTTCATCTTTAAAGTTTGCCTCCTACTCTTTCTATCCCTTTCACTATAAAAATTTGTAAGTTTCTAAGAATTACTCATGCGGCGAAAGCATACACACACACACACACACACATTTTTTTTTTAAAGAGAGAAGGACAGAGAGAGAGAATCCATTTTTACTGAGGTTTTCACGTGGCCTTCGTTGCTCTGACACTTAGTTGTGTATGTGGATGCTGGGGTTTGAACCTGTGTAAGCATAGATTTTAATGAACTGGGGAGACAGAACGGTGAAAAGCCTGGATGTTGCCTGTGTAGATTTCATGATAAGTGTGCGGGTATGTTCAATACATGTGCACGCGTACGTGTAGGAATGTTTTAAACATGGTGACTTCATGACAAAGCTGTGCATACCTGATACCTAATTAGTTGTGATTGTAGCTGCATAGGACTAGGACCTTAAATTTGACCTGTTAGAAATGTTCACATGACCTTTAGGTGTCATTGTACTAACAGTTCATTACAGCCTCTTCACACTTTTGTTTTAAACTAGCAGTGTGAGTTGAAGTGACGTTGAGCAGAGCCGTGGTGCACGGTGCACACTGAGGGTAGTTCTTGTCTTCCACAGACTAGCTGAACATTTTCTTATTCATGGAATAGTAATAACAGGATTTTAGGATGGAAGAACTGCTGGAGATTCTGTAACCTTGTTTTATAGGTGACAGTTGAGTTCTTGGAACACAGTAGCTATTCACCAATGTTGTGTTGAATTAAGAGGTGAACCAGACGAGGTCCACAGAGGGCAAAGGAACCAAAAGTTAGCAGTGGAGCTGTCACTCATTAAAGCTGTTACCACATTGATCGAAAACTTTAGGTGTGCACGTTCAAGGTGCTGTTGTTTAATATTTTTAACTTGGGTCCAGGAGGAAGTGATCAGCTCATAAGTGTTTTGTAAATTAATAACTGTACGTCCTATGCGTAGTGATTTCTTGCTCTGCTTCACAGCCTGTAAGGAGAGCCACACGTTTGCTCTGTTGGGGCCCGGGGTATGACATGTACAGTGAGAGATCGACCTCTCTGCGGACTGTGTGAACTGAACTTTTTTTCTTTTCCCCCCAGCTGGAAGAAGAGAGATCTGTGCTCAATAATCAGTTATTAGAAATGAAAAAGAGGTAGGCTATATTTATTTGTTTATTGGTTTTGTGTGTGTGTGTGCGTGCGCGCGTGCGTGCGTGCGTGCGTGTGTGTGTTTAATAGGGAAGATGATGCATATGGTAACTTGCAGTAGAAAAAAACAAATTACCTTTCTAGATTCAGAAAATGGCATTGGGATAGTTTGGTACTTATAATTGACAAGTTGTAGAAATTCATTTACAGAAGTTTCATATAGTTAAAATTTTAAGCCATGTTCACATTTATTCAGAAGTGTTCTAAAATCAGATTATCTGATATTGCTGTTACCTCTTAGTTTCAGTAACTATTCAGTAACTAAAATCATTGTTAATGTTACATATAGTAATTTCTCTGCATGTGAATTATATTAAAATGTTGACTTTTCAACAACAATGGGTAACTGTTTAATTTACTTTCTAAAAAGTAACAACACAGAAGCCTGGTGCTCCTATATCCTCATGGTCTTTGTCTGCCTTTTTAAACATGCAGTTTTTGTCCAGGGTGGTTCTGTGCCTCACTGAGTGCCAAGTGAGCGTAGTGTGCATGGTCACTGAGAGCCACAGCCCATCTGGAGAGTTGCCACAGTACACTGAATAGGTGCTGATCCCAGGTGCATGCTTATTAAAGAAAACCCAAAAAACTAAGCATGAAAGCAAACCTTCCAGAGCAGCCTACTCAAGAATTCTTCCATGCTCTTAGGAAGCATTTTATGCCTCCTTGTCAGGGCAAGGAAGGGGACATTAGGCATTGGTCCAGAGGTGACTTTCCTTCCTTCTGTTTTCAGTTAGGAAACAGATTCCTTCCTTCAGATTTCACTGAGGTGCGCAGGTGTCTGGCTGTGGCCGGCGCTCCCCAGGGATAGAGAGGAGTAGGGGCAGTCTGCTCTGCCTCTGCCTGTGACCCTACCGGTCCCCGTGGGCGTCAGGTATTTAATTTCACAGCAACAAATTTTTGTTTCTTTCAAAGAAAGAAAATTGTAAGCAGTTACAATAACCAGGGCTTGTTCCTGTGTCTCTCTGGCAAAGGAATGTATAGAAACGAGCTGGTGTAGCGCTGACAGTCACCCTGCGCTAATGTGGCTCTTCACGTTTCACAAATTCATCTACTCGCAAAACAACCAACCCAGTGAGAGATGTGGCGAGGCTTGCAGTTTAAAATCCGGAACTTTATAAACCCCTCAAGGAGACGGTGTCAGGGACTCCAGGCTGCTGCGGGACAGAGGCAGGCGTGAGACTCAGGTCTCCAGCGCTTTGCGTGGGTTCTCTTCTCTCTCTAGGCTAAGCCTTTGTATTTATCATTTATTATTTAAAAGGAAGCTGTGCTTCACTAGTCCTTACTCACTGCGTGGCTTTAAATTACCTGCCTTTTGAAAGTGGGCTTGTGGGTTTTCTTTCTTTCTTTTAAGCTTAAAAAATGGGACAGATCTGGGGACTGAGAAATTCTCCCTCCTCACCTCACTTCCCATTTTACGTCATGGGTGTTTAGGACAGTGTCTCTTGAAAATTACTGTCGTTTTGATGAGCAAATGTAAATAAAGATGGCAAGTTTTTTGGAATTGAAAGAAATTTTAAACCTAGTTTCTCATGTTTATAACTTATTTTTTATTTGAAATTAACTGCCATGGAAAATTATTTCTATTTTTAAATTCCTAATATACATGTATTTTAGGTAATAACTTAGATTCTCAAATGCCTTATAAATGTCAGTTTGGTGAAGGATTCATATGTGAATGTGTGTAATGGTTAAATTTATCAAGACTAAAAAGAACTTGATATGCTGTTAATTTGAAAGCCGTGCAAGTGCTTAAATTATAAAGGTGTTTGAAATGTATTTGTTCATCTAAGAACCAAGAGCTTAGTCAACATTTAATTTAGAAGCCATCTTTGAACATACCTAGTTAAGATAGTATAATTACTGTGGTCTTTATTGATGCATAGAACTTACTCCTGACAGTAGGATGAGACTAGTTATCATTAAGAAATCAGTAGCAGGGGCTCAAGTGGTGGCTCAGCAGTTATGGTGCTTGGATGGGGGTTCAACCCCCAGCAACATGTACACGTGAGAAACTAAATTAAAAAAAAATGAGAGAAAGAAATCAATAGCATTGGCCCCAGGGTGGCAGGGCATGCTTATAATCCCAGCTAAGTGGGAGGCTGAGGCAGGAGGTCACAAGTTCAAGGTCAGCCTGGGCAACTTAGCAAGACCCTGTCTCAAAATAAAATTAAAAAGGCTGGGGGACTGGGGATGTGGCTCAGTGGTTTTGTACCTCTGGTTCAATCCCTACTGTTCCACCCCAAAAAGGCACAGGGCATTGGGATGTGGCCCAGTGGCAGAGCACTTCCCTAGCATGTGTGAGGTCCTGGGTTCCATCCCCAACACTGCAGAAACAAGTGAAGAAAGAAATGAGTAGCGTCCTCCCGTTTGCTGTGGTTGTTTGGTGCACGTAGACGTCGGGTTGCAGGCAGTACGTAGTGAAAGCTCTTCTCTAAGCTTCAGATGCAGTCAGAACACGTTCCAAGGTGTCCAAGCAGTGACAGAGCACACTGCCAGAACTGGGCAGGTCTGCTGCACTGTGGCTCTCCAGCCCAGCACAGCCTGGGGACCTGGCTCCACTGCTTCTTAATCTCTAGGCTTTTTAATGTCACGGAAGGGCCACCAAAGTCTTAGGCATGGGCCTTTTGAAGTCAGATTCATTCTGGCGGTGTAAGCGCTCTGTCAGGTGGAAACTGGCGACATTGGCTGCTGGTCGCTCATTCAACTCACTGTGGGTTGTAACTGTCTGACTGTCTCCGAGCTTGCGCTACTTACCAATGCTCATTTCACTCCTCTCTTTTCCCTTTCCTACTCTTGCTTCCTTTGCTATATCTGTGTGTCTTTCATGGTAAGACTAAAGAAAGTCTATCCACGTTATAATAAATAAACTTCATATATTTTTAGTAAACAAAATTGTTGTATATATTCTTTGGCTGCCTTTGTCCCTCTGTGTCTTGCTTCTGTTTTGTACAGTATACTCAGCAGTGTATACATGTTACACACACACATTTCTATATCTATACCGCAAAGGACTTTGGTGCAAATTTAGTTCTCCTTACTGTCTTTGCACTTCTCTTCATGTTTCTAATATTTGGTTCTTGTTATCTTGCAATTTTAAAGCTTGCCCAGTAACACTTTAAGGTATTTGCTTCATTACTGGAATTTATTTCTGATGTAAGTATTAAGAAAAGAATCTGAGTGACATGTTCCCTTGGGGAGATGGGGAGAGAGAAACTTCTGACCCCCGTAACCCTCCTTTCATATCGTGTTTATCCTCCCTCTCAATGTTTCTAGTAATACTGAGCCATCCAGTAAACATGGCTTGAGCACAGTACAGTTTACAACTCAGATGTCAGTAATGTTGGCATAAATGATTTAATTCAGCTGCTCCGGGTTTGCACAGGACTTAGAAATGGCCTAAGAGGCCATAGATGAAGTGCTGTGACAAAGAGAAGCTGCCAAGGGCAGCTTGTGCTGCCGCTGAGCAGATCTTTCTCAACCGTGCATCCTTTGGTAGCTTATCCAGGAAACGCTCTGCTGGCCCTTTTAGAGAATAGCCTGGTTGGTTGTGTCTGTACAGGAGCACAGCGGCTGGTAGGTGTCCTAGAGGACACCCGACCCTCTTCCTGTCTGCCAGCTGGTGGCGTTTATCCCTCCCTGACACTGAGTCTGTGAGCGCTTAGTCAGCTAGAGCCAAGCAGAGAACACACATGTGTCCTTAACAATCCCGAATCTTGATGTTTTTCAGTAAAAACATTTTAAATTACATTTTCAAATTTGAGTTGGATCTATAACAAGAGAAACTCTGGAAATCATTTTTATAGTAGAACAGACATCCAAATAAATTTAATAAAAACTTACTAAGTCCCATGTTTTCAAATCCATGAATATTTCAATGAAGTTGGCACAGACATATTAAAATATATGGCACATAATAATCTAGAACTCATGTATATTAGAGTAACATAATTATATAGTGGTAGTATAATTGTAGAATAATGTAATTATATTTATTATAGAGTTGTATATTGTATGCTATATTTAAATTTTTGTAGGTGTTCCACACTGGGACGAGGGACAAAATGGTTTAAGGGAGGCCAAGATTTAGTGTGTCTTTGGATGACATAAGATACTTACTTTACACATAGCATAAATACCTGCACATTCCTTCCATTTAAGTGGTTTTGTTTTAAGCTCAGCAAGACCCTGTTTGCTAGCAAGTTGATTTTACTCATTAGGACAACAGCACTGACACTCACCCCTTCCCATGGTTTCTAATTCAAGAAATTTCCATAAGTCTCCGGTTCTTTTCTTACTACTTATCACTCTGAAGTGTAAGTGTAAGCCACACAGGAAGATAAATAAGCAGTGATATTTTCATCTTTGTGTAGAATTCAGTCTAACATAAACCATGAGAATTCTGCAATTCGTGTGCCGGATATCTTGGGTCTCACTAACCAGACATGCATTCTGCCATTTCTAACTTGGGCCTCTGCTCCCTACTCCTCCAGTTGGTTCCAAATCAGAGCGAGCTGTCACATCCTCTGCATTCATGCGTTGGCTTGTTGTTGAAGTCAGACCACAGTCTCGATGATGCAGTGGCAGGCCTGGGCCACCACTCCAGTCTCGTTCACCCTAAAGTGCTTTCGTAAAAAGAGATCTTTCTCTCGTGTTTCACACTGCATGTGATTTTTTTGAGAGTTTCTTACTTTAAACTAATTTTAGATTTCAAAAGAGCTGCTAATGATGGTGTAGCCAATTCCCCACACCCTCTCCCAGCTGCCCCGATATGAACATTCTACATAGCTATGACACCCGAATCAAAACTAAGAATTGATCACGTGTGTACAGGGCCACCGTTAGCCAGCCTCTACACTATATTCAGCTTTCCCAGCTTTATTTATTTATTTATTCATTCATTCATTCATTCATTCATTCTTCTTGTGCTGCTAGGGATCAAACCCAGGGCCTTGGACATACTAGGCAAGTGCTCTACTACTAAGCCAAATCCCAGAACTCCCAGTTTTTCTATTAGTCTTTTTTTTTCTTTTTCTTTTTCTTTTTTTT
>PVKS010000214.1:0-136840 GCA_004027875.1 Aplodontia rufa | reverse complement strand
TGGCGCTGGGGTTTAAACCCGTGTCCTCGTGCTTGCCAGGCAAGCACCGAAACCGCTGAGCCACTGCTCCAGCCCTATTTTTTATTTTGAGACAGGATCTCACCAAGTTGCTAAGCCTGGCTCTGACCTTTCAACCCTCCTGTCTCAGCTAGGATTACAGGTGTGCATCACCGTGCCTAGCTGTTAGTCATTTTTCTAATCCAGGATCCAGTCTAGGAATCCACACTGCACTTAGGTGTCCTATCTCCTTAGTCTTTTCTAATCCAGTGACCGTCCCTCATTGTCTTGTCTTTCATGACCTGAGCGCTTTTGCACTCATGGGGTTTTTGTAGTGAAGATGTAAATACACACACACACATATACACTCACTCTCACACACACACACTCTCTCTGTCTCTCTCTCTCTCTCTCTCACACACACACACACACACACACACACAGAGCTAGCCTGCCCTTTAGTGCTGACTCTGCTGCCCTCGCTTCCCCTTCTCCACCCAACGCCTGGATCCTGGCACTGAAGGCCTTGCCCCAGCCAGGCAGAGCACAGGGAGTGCCCCGATTTTCCCCTTGAGGGCCCCTAGGCCTCCATTCTACCTCTGAAGAAACATCCTTAACATTTTCTGCTCAAACCTTTATGCAGTTTAATTTCTATGAGCAATTTTGTGTCCTCTGCAGATTCTGTGGTTGAAAGTAGCAGTCCTTCCGTTTGAATAGTGATGATCTTACTACCCTTTTGGCCCACTTGATCTTAAAAACACACCCTTGCTAAGAAGTTACTGAAATTAGTGAGAACCAACTGATACTTCCAGCATAAAACTGCTCTGCATGACATCTGTATAATTGCTTTGCATGTATGTATTTTAATTGTCATTGCTTGGTAAATAATTGATTCCAGAAGTAACAGAAATCAACTTTGGGCTCTATTTTGATATATTTTTTGGGGGGGGGAGGGGTGCAACAATTTTTTTTTAAAAATTCTACATCTTCCAAATTTATTAACTTGTCTTTTTAAGTTCAAATGGATACAATGATATGCAGATGGCATGTCTATGCATAGGTAAACTTTTTCTCCCCTCACAGTAAGTAAAATTTCTAATTTTGCAAGCATAATAGCCTTAATCCCCTGTAAAACTTCCTTAGTATACTGTTTTTATTTTAAAAAATCAACTAAAGTTATTTGCGTGCTTGTTCTAGAACACTGACCACTCTCTCTGTTGATTTCTGGAACTTCTTTAACCCTTTGGTCTTTTAGAGAATCCAAGTACATAAAAGACACAGATGAAGAGAAAGCTTCCTTGCAGAAATCCATCAGTATTACTAGTGCCTTACTCACAGAGAAGGATGCAGAACTGGAAAAACTGAGGAATGAGGTAGGGTACCCCCTGGGGGTCTTTCCTGCCACTGCCTCTTTCTGCCCCGCCTCCCAGCCTAAGCTCAACAACTGTGTTGCAGGTCACAGTGCTCAGGGGAGAAAATGCCTCTGCCAAGTCCTTGCATTCAGTTGTGCAGACTCTAGAGTCTGATAAGGTGAAGCTTGAGCTCAAGGTAAAGAATTTGGAGCTTCAACTCAAAGAAAACAAGAGGCAGCTCAGCAGCTCCTCAGGTAAAGCCCTGCCCTCCTGGTGTTCCTCCTCATTCCACGCCCCCAAAAGCCTCCACTCCCAGCCTCCACGACCTCTGGCCTTCTAAGACAGCTGTCATGCTGCCCCACCCCACCCCCTGCCACTACCCTGTCCCTGGCTCTCCCCTCATTTAATTGAGCAACCACTAGTCATCACCTGACGCCCACACTGGTACACTGGTGTCCCTGCTCCTGGCCCCCGCCCCCCTGGTAATCTGAGCTGCCATCAGACAGCTGCTGTCACAGGGCATCCCCAGGGTCAGTGAAGGAGAACAGAGATGGCCCCTCTGGTGGAAGATGATGGATTGCTTCTTACATTTGGGCGGAGGTGATGGACACTGCTACCCAGCAGGTGGCCAGCCCACACAGGGAGGGGTGGGGACAGGACTGACCCTCAGGTTCTCAAAGAGGTGTATCAGAAGGTCCACATGGAAACAGGTCACTAGGCTGGCCCTTCCCCGCAGCAGGGAACAGGAAAAGATTGTGATGGTTTCTCTAACCTGCTCTGCTTGGTTTGGTTTTACAATGTAAGGTAATGCTGATATTCAGGCAGAAGAGGATGAAAGAGCACAGGAGAGTCAGGTACCGTTCCTTCGTTGTCTTGCTGTCTTCCTGTTTTTCAGAATCTTTCAATCGTTTGAACAGGTACTGTGTTCCTGTGTTCCAACACTAAACAGTTTTAAAATATGTACAGTAAAAGACTTCCTCTACACCCCCTCTTCTGTTCAGTTCCCAAGTCCCTGCGCAGGTCATGACTGTTGTGAGTGCCTCACCTTTGCAGAGGTGTATATGTGCATGTGACTGGATGCAGTGGCAAGCACCTGCAGGGTGGGCTAGTCAGGAGGAGCTGTGGGAGAGTGCTTGAACCCAGGGGTTTGAGACAGCCTGAGCAGCATAGCGGGACTCTGTCTCAAACAACACAAAATGTACACATAAGCAAATGCTAGAACAACTCTGCAGCTATTTTAAAAAATAAGTAGCAGCATACAACGTATGCCGTTCTGCAGTTGTCTTTTGCGTGACAGTGTAGTATCCAATCGTGTGATGATTGAGTCAGCTCCCTTTAGGTTGACACTATGCCCCGGATGTGTCTGATCCTTTGGATCCATTGGATCCATTCTTATAAATAATGTTGTAAGGGATTTGCTTGGACAGCTGTAGACTTAACCTCATTTACCTTGCATCAGCGCTGTCTGCTTAGGGGTCCAATAGGCGTAGCATGTGATTAACACTGTTTTCTCCCCCTTTCCTTTCTGCTTCCGTTTGTTTCTGCTGCCGTTGACAACACTTTTCTTCCCATCAGCAAATGGTTGGTTTTTATGTTTCCTACTTTGCGTGCGTTTGCGTGTGTGTGTGTGTGTGTGTGTGGTTTCCCACTATACTTATGTCCATTTTGTATCGTCTTCTTCCTGAAACGGAGGTCCTCACGGGGAAATGACTAGGAAATACAGTTTGAGAAGTGAAAAGAGGCTGGGTCCGTCTACTTTCAAAGGTGGCCTCACTGTGCTGCCAGGAACACAGTTTTGACAGATAGTGCTGCTTGCTGCCTGTGTCTCCTAACCTGCCCAGCAGGAGAAAAAGACCAAATATTCCTTTGAAATTTGAGATGTAGCCAGGCGTGGTGGCACACACCTGTGATCCCAGTGATTTGGGAGGCTGAGGCAGGAGGATCACAAGTTCGCGGCAGCCTCAGCAACTTAGTAAGGCCCTAAGCAACTTAGACCCTGTCTCAAAATTTAAAAAAATAAAAAGGCTTGGAAATGTAAGTCAGTGGTTAAGCACCCCTGGGTTCAATCCCCAGTGCCAAAAACCAAACAAACAAAAAACAGAACCCCATAAAATTGTGTGTGTACATATTTTTTAAATAAAGAGCGAGGGACAGTGAGAGAAAGACAATTTTATTTTGTTTTTGATATGGCTTTCATTGCTCTGAGACTTCATTATGTATATGGTGCTGAGGTTTGAACTCACGTACTCACACATGCCGGGCAAGCACCGTAACCACTGAGCCACTGCTCCAGCCCCAGCATATTTTTAATATTATAAACTGGCATCATTTTAATTTGGAGAAAGGAGAACTTTTCAGTATTTGTAGAAGAGGGAAGAATCTCTTTGTTTTTAAATTGTTCTTGGCTTGAACCAGAAGTGTTCAGGACATGAGATTCCTTCTGAGGCATCTTTCTTTGCTGTCCAGTGACCCTCAGCACAGGTCCCCTTCCTGTATGTGGTTCCTGAGCACTGCAGCGTCAGCATGGGCCTGGCCCTCTCCTTACTAGAAAGGGGGGGACTTTCTCTTTTAGCCCCCTGTGTTCCACGCGGTGGTCACCGATCAGTGGTTAATGGTGGTCTGAAGAAGCTTGCTGTGTAGTGTTTCCAAATGCACAGAGCAGAGAAGTCCTGAATTGGTTCTAAACTTTAATGAAAGAACTTTTATGTGTTTTGTAAAAGTGTGTACATATTATTTTTGTGCAATAGAAGTAAAAATTAAAACTCACGTCCATGTATCCAGAAATGTAAGATTATGATTTTTCTTGGGGGGGCACCAGGGATTGAACCCAGGGGTGCTTAACCACTGAGCCACACCCCCAGTCTTTTCATTTTTTTTATTTTGAGGCAGGGTCTCGCTAAATTGAGGGCCTCAGCCTCCTGAGTAGCTAGGATTATAGGCGTGTGCCACCACACCCAGTGGATCATGAATTTTGAATGATTCAAGTTGGCATTTGTTTTTGTTTTTAAGAGAGACAGAGAATCAATTTTATGTAGTTTTTCCACGTGACTTTCATTGCTCAGACACTTCTCTGTGTACATGGTGCTGGGGTTTGAACCCCCGTCTCATGAATGCCAGGCAAGCGCCGTAACTGCTGAGCCACCGCTCCAGCCGCAGTTAGTGGGTTTTTTGTTTTTTTTTTTTTTTTTTTTTATGGAAAGAAGTTACTTTTCCATCAATCAATAGTGTTCACTAACCCACAGATTCAGCTATTTAAGTATGATTGTACTTGTCTCAGTGACAAGTGAAGCTTATCCATTTATACTAGGAAGCAAGAAATGAGATATAATTTCAAGTGTTTTTCAAAATAAAATGCTCAGGAACATCTGAAGAATTTTGAGAGGTAGTAAGGGGAAAAAGGAAAGCTCCTTAGCCCTATCACTTAGCCATGGCCTCATTTAAATTCAACTGTTTAGGGGCTGGAGTGGTGGCTCAGCGGTTTTGGCCCTTGCCTTGCAAGCGCGAGACACATGTTTGAGCCCCAGCACCACGTACAAGGGCTACATGAAAAACTGGAGTGGAATTGATTCTCTTTCTTTCTTTCTCTCTCTCTCTCTCCCTGTCCCCCAGTCTCTTTAAAAAAAAAATAATAAATCCAGCTGTTTGTCGAAGAATCCCCTGTTCCCTGGGGGGAGTGAACCGCATGGGTGTGTCAGTCACTGTGGCCCTGTGACGTCCACACACTTGCAGACCTCTTGATAGTCCAGCTTGTGATTGGTAGGCATGTTGCCCACCTCACTGCTTCTTTCTGCTTCTTTCCTTTTCTGACAAATCAGATTGACTTCCTGAATTCAGTAATAGTGGACCTTCAAAGAAAGAATCAAGACCTCAAGATGAAGGTGGAGATGATGTCAGAAGCAGCCCTTAATGGCAATGGGGACGATCTGGACAACTACGACAGGTATTTCACAGCGGGCTGTGCTGACTGGACCCCCGGTCTGTCAGGATGAATGTAGCTTAAAGTTTATTCTGCAATGGGTCGTCAGACCAACAAAGATACAGCTGCTCTGTGGTTACTCTGCCATAAATGGGTTTCCATAAATCCTACAGAAAGAGGTTGCAAATGGCATGAGAGGACATTTTTTTTTGTTTTGTTTTGTTTTTTTAAGAAAGAATAATTTTATTTAGTTTTTCTTGTGACTTTCGTTGTGTATGTGGTGTTGGGATTCGAACTCTTGTCCTCATGCACGCCAGGCAGGCACTGTGACCGCTGAGCCACTGCTCCAGCCCCTGATCTGAAAATTTTAAATGTGGAATGCACTACTTCTCCTGCAGGCTCAGCATTGGCCTTATTAGTTCTTATTTTTAAAGTTCTGGACAAATGGTCTTTTTCTTTTGAATTTCTTCTGATAAAGTCACTGACTTCACACTTTGATGTTTGTAGTGATGACCAGGAGAAGCATTCCAAGAAGAAGCCGCGCCTCTTCTGTGACATCTGTGACTGCTTCGACCTCCATGACACAGAGGACTGTCCCACCCAGGCACAGATGTCTGAGGACCCTCCCCATTCCACACACCACGGCAGTCGGAGCGAGGAGCGGCCGTACTGTGAGATCTGTGAGATGTTCGGGCACTGGGCGACCAACTGCAACGATGACGAGACCTTCTGACGACCTGGGTGCAGGACTGGGCTCCCTCAGATGCACAGCTCCCCACGGGACACCAGCATCGCGTGCGCAGACTTCAGGAGAACTCATCTTATTTTTGACCCCTGTCAAGAAATCTAAGAAAATATTTTGGTCTTCAACAAATCATCCTTTAGTCTCCCCTTATAAGTTAGAATAATAAATATTTAGTAGGTGAGAGTTCACCTCTAATTTTGTTTTCCTGATTTTTTCAGTTTTAAGACACTGCACCAGATGCCATTACATTTATTGACCCTAGAGAAACCTCATAGAACAAGCCCTTCCCTTCCCTTATTTAAGAAACTTTAAATTATACTGTTATTTTTCATATTTGCACTAAATATTTCTGGGTTGCATTTGTATATTTAGGGTTTTGGGGGGTTAAGCTTCAACACTGGAATAAGTTGCAGAAAATGAATCATTTTGCATTTTCATTGTTCATTTGAAGTATTTTGTTCTTAGAAACCTCTGAGCTCTTTGCACTACCTGTTTTCAGTAGTGCCTTTTGTAGGCTTGACAGTACTTAGGTGTATTATAAATCATGAAACAGGTGACGGGAGGGGGAAGCCCCCAAACTGCCGTGGGGACATTTTATAATCTATATGCTGCACCTTCTCACCCAACTGTGGCGTTTTCTTTCTTGGTTTTACATAATTTTAGCTTCTGTCTATATATATATTATATGTATATATTTTTTAAAAATCTATATTTTGGGGAAAAACATACACAATGTCTGTCTTTTCAGATTTTTACCTTTATGAAAAAGAAAACACTTGTAACAATCATCAGGTTATAACAGACTAGGCCAAATATAGCATCCTGTGGCTTCACAAGTATTTTCTGTTTCCATTTTGCTTCTTTACTAGATCTAAATGCTGGAAGAATGTTCCCCAGTATCTTTCTTCTCCAGCAGATATCCCAGCAGTGAATTATTAACCCACTATAAAACACCTGAATTAACCAGTCTACAGTCTTCCTTTACAAGTTTTTTAACTGTTCTTAGATGAATGTATGATGAGAAGTTTAACAATAATTTTGGATTTTCTTATCACAAAATAATAAAGCAAAGAACCTCAACTTCCAGTGTAGTTTATCAACCGGTCTGAATCTATTTATCTTCATTCGAATGTCTTTTACAATATGTAAAAAGTAATAAGATGTATCGTCCATGCTACGTGTATAATAAGAACTTCTATAATTGTATATATGCCTTTGATGTATTTTCCCCTAAAGATTATCAGTTGTGTGTTTGATAAGCGAATATATGAAATGGTATCAGTTGAAAATTTGGTTAATAATAGGAATTGTTTCACAAACAGAAGAAATGTAAAACAGCATTGAAATCTGAGCATACAAGTGTTCTGCACCTACTTTAATAAATGTTTTGGGTTTTTTGTTTGTTTTTTTTCCCAGTGTTAGTAAACTCACATTGTTCTCAGGTTTGTCATAATGGCTTTACTGCAAATGAGAAAGCCCTAGAGATCCTAGTGTCAGTTTCTTCCTTGCATCCTTCCTGTTCCAGGGATTGAACCCAGGGCCTTGTGCATGTTTAACGGGCACTCTTCCACCAGCCTACTCTCCTGTCCCTCAAATGGAACTTTCTACCGCTGTCTTGTTGCTGAACACCTTGTGAAGCATTGGTGTGTCCTGAAGATGGCCTTGGCTGCTCGGAGGGCAGTGTTGGCTGCTGAGAACACCAGGTAGGGCTTCCTGAAGTGGACCGGACCTGGAGCTGCATTCTTCACTGAACCCCAGAGGATTTTAGACAAATGCAACATGAGGCATTCGTAGGCTTTCCACTGGAGGCCGTCCTCCAGTGTTGCTTAGAAGATTGTTCTGCGTTCAGATGATGCAGTGAATTCCAAGAACTGGAGGGAAGAGTATAAAGCCTGGAATCTGAAATGACTTCTCTCCAACCCTAGATTGTGGAACCACATGCCAGAAGGATCCTGGGCCCTTGAAACATCTCCACTGCCACTGAGGTCGTTCATCTCAGAGTATGAGACAAATAAACTTTTTAAAAAATATATATAAATTGGGCCAGGCATGGTGGCACATGCCTATAATCCCAGCTACTCAGGAGGCTGAGATAGGAGGAGTCAAAGTTTGAGGGCAGCCTCAGAAACTTGGCAAGAACCTATGTAAAACTTAAAAGGGCTGAGGATGTAACTCAGTAGTACAGTATCCATTATTTTAGTCCCCAGCAACCCCCCAAAGAGAAAAAAATGTAAATTGGTATAAAAGTGTCTTGTGACCCACTTGACAGTGATACCCATTGCTGTATCACACCATATTATCTAAGAAAAATATAAGTGGCATCGTTAACATCCCATAGTACCAACTATTTAAAAGAGGGGCAGCGAGAGAATTTTTTATTTTAGTTTTTCACATGGCTTTCGGTGCTCTGAGACTTCACTGTGCACATGGTGCTGGGGTTGGAATTCTCGTACTGGTGCATGCCAGGCAAGCGCCGTAACCACTGACCCACCACTCCAGCCCCAGTACTATGTTTAATAATCTGAATATTTTAGAAACTCTGAAAGTTGCTAGGATATTTATAATAATGATTACTGACCCAAATGAGTGCTAGTTTTTTGAACATCTGGTTTATGAACACTGAATCACTAAGTAGCTATTTCCAAAACCGTACTGGAGTAAGAGCGTTAACTTTTTCCTAAACAATCTCCAACAGTTTTCAACTTTGGTATTGAAACACTCTCCCATATATGTGTATAAATATATGATTTTTTATTTGGGGTGGGGAACCTTACATTCTTTAAAGTACCTGTTGACTTGATCTTTGACACCCAGACCCTGCTTAGGGACAGTTAATCATATATCTTGTGTTCGCTGCTTAATCTGTACCTCATTTTCAAACTGCTCATGGCATGGCCTGCTGGGCTCAACATTTATTATTAGAGGTTAAGATGATACATTCTCATTGAGGGAAAAAACAACCCACACTGAGAAGACTTGAAGACATCCTAAGACCCACTGTGAAAATAGCTAGAAATAAGTTACTTTAAAATTTGTAATTTACGAATTATAGCTGCATGTAATCCCAGTAACTCAGGAGGCTGAGGCAGGAGGACTGCAAATTCAAAGCCAACCTCTGAAACTTAGATCCTGTCTCAAAAAATAAAAAGGGGGAGGGGATGTAGCTCTGTGGTAGAGCACCCTTGGGTTCAATCCCCGGTCAAAAGTCAAAAAAAAAAGTTTAATGTCTTTGCTTGATGGTAATCAAGAACTTGAAGATGGAAGTCCGCTATTGCGCATCCCTAAATTCCACTCTGCTCAGTCCCAAGGTAATTCCTAACAAGTCTTCATTAACATAAAAAGTACAGCTGATATTGAAGAGGGCCATGCATGTTAGCATCAACTATTTTCAAGTCTCATCGGATCCCTGAATGTCACCGTAAGGGTGTTTGAGATCTCTCCAGAAGTAGGGAAGACCTCTATTTGGACTTTCCACGCTCTCGATGTGTCACAAAAGAATAGAAGGATATGTGAGTTTTTATCAAAGAAGAGAGCTTTATTAGAAAGTGAAAAGTGATTTTTCCCCCCTAAAACAGAACCATTTTTATTTAGTTTTTCATCTGGTTTTTGTTGCTCCAAAACTTATGTATGTGGTACTTGGGTTCAAAGCCTGGTCCTCACACATGCCAGGCAAGCAGGACACTGCTGAGCCAACACTCCAGCCCCTCAAGCACTTCTTTTAAGGGAAACTTTGTGAGGGGTGGGCATCAGCCTAGCAATCACAAAGCAGCTTATGGTGACTCTGATCAACAGATGATGTTGGAAATGCACCCTATGTTATAGGTTTCTTTAAATATCTCCCTCTGTTTATTCAAAAATGCATGCATTAGTTTATTGCTTAGGCTAATGAACAGCACAGGGCAGTTTTTATGACTGAATTTATAGGAATTTTCAAGAGATTTCTCAAAAATTTGGGAGTGGCAGGGCTGGGGGAAATGAGAAACTTTGGCACCTTGTCTCCTTTCTACTTTTTAGAATCTGTTTTGTGTGTGGTACTGAGGGTTGAACCTAGGGCCTCATGCATGCTAGGCTCTACTGCTGACCTACACACCAGACCTTTTTATTTTGAGACAGGGTCCGGCTAAATGGCGAGCCTAGTCTTGAATTTGCAATCCTCCTGCCTCGGGCTCCAGCCAAACCATTGAGATTACCAGCATGGGCCTCCATGCCCGGCAGATTTTCTAATTCTTATAATTTAAAAGATTTGCAACCAAGTTTAGCCTGAAAGTACCATTGCAGGGCAAGTAAATACTCTTGGTGCGAAAACGTGGCGATTTTTAAAGGGGGTCGAATGAGATAAAAACTGCAAACGGCAACTTCCTTTTTCAAAGAAGGCGCAAACGACTCCAGAATGGAGGCAGGGTCTGAAGAAGCGGTGGGCACTAGGACCCGACAGGAAGCGAGCCGCGCCGGCCGATTCCGGCTTCCGGGTTCGGCCACGCCCGCGCCCCAGTCACGTGGGAGCGCCGTCACGTGACCGCGCCCCTCTCCGTCGAGGGGCGGGGCAAGATGGCGGCGCACCTGTCCTACGGGCGGGTGAACCTGAACGTGCTGCGCGAGGCGGTGCGTCGCGAGCTGCGCGAGTTCCTGGACAAGTGCGCGGGAAGCAAGGTGAGGGGCCGGGGGCCTACGAGGTCCGCTGCGGCTTCCACGGAGGCGAGCTTCGGGGTCCTTCTCCCTGCACCCCTGGGCAGCCAGCCCCTGGTGAGCGCTTCAGGTCGGGCCTGGAAGCAGGCGTGGTGACCTGGGGGACCCGGGGCCAGTGGGGCGTGCCCGGGCGACCGCTCGTAGCTTTGCAAGTGTCCAGAGCACCGACGCCTTCCAGCCTGCGCGCACAGATTACGAGAGATGTTATTTGGCCTTTCAGCTTGGCCTTTCTAAAATAGGATTCTCTCTCCTGTGAGCAGTGCTGTTACTGCGCTGTCCTCTCCTGGGGATTTATTCGTCTCCTTGAGTAACTAACTACTCTCTACCTGGGACTGAGGAACCTCAGGAGAGAGAATCGTCGGGCCCTTGTTTAAATTCAGCAGCTGCTGGAATCTGAATGGGATCGTGGGTTGTATCAATGTCAGTGTGCTGAAATGTAATAGTATTTTTTCATAATGTTAGTGCTGGAGGAAACCAGGCAAAGTGCACAGAGATATCCATTATTTCTTACAACTAAACATTAACCTACAATTGTGGAAATAGAAACTTCCATTTTTTAAAAAAAGAAATGAAGCTGGTGTTTAATACAAGAAATACTCATTAGGATCCAGAGCAATGACTTATTGTGTCAAAAAGCCCTGGGTTGGAGTCTGGACTCTTTTGTAAAGACCAAGCTCCTTACATGGCCTTGGATAGTTACTTAAACTTCCTGAATTTTTAAAATTTTCCTCTTCTGCCCAAATAAGATTTGTAATAATTATATCATAGGTTTTAGTTCTGTAGAATTGGCAATTTCCTTGTGGTTCAGTTTACACGACAGTTTACACTGCAAGCTATATAGCTCCTTCTCTCTATTGAGGACAGTGATTAGCTCTTTAACTTCCCTGTGACCCACAGTAGCATCACATGCCATTTTCATCTAGTTTGTTAGACTATGAATGTGATCAGAGCTAATAAAAAATTCTCTTTGTACTCAGGATTGAACCCCGGGACTTCCACATGCTCATCAAATGCTCTACCATTAAGCTGTTTCCAGCCCTTTTTCATAAGTTACTTTTTAGGACTGGGGAGGTGGCTCAGCAATAGAGTGCTTGCCTGGCATGTGTGAGGACCCGGGTTTGATCCCCAGCACCACATACACAACAAAGTGGGGAAAAACAAAAACCAGATGAAAAAATTAAAAATTGACTCTCCCTTTTCCTCTCTCCTTCTCCCACCTCTTAAAAAAAAAAAAGGAAAAAAACTTAATTTTCAGACGAGGTCTCACAAAATTGCCCAGACTGGCCTTGAACTTGTGATCCTCTCTGCCTCAGCCTCCCAAGTAACTACCACACTTGGTGATCAAATTAAAAAATTTAGCTCCAAGTTTGAAGAAAATATTCCTACTGTGTATGACTGCTATTATCTATTGATATTGTTGAAATTCTTGAGATTATCTGTAATAAGAGACTGTTTTTCCACATTTCAGGCAATAGTTTGGGATGAGTACCTAACAGGACCCTTTGGCCTGATTGCACAGTATTCACTACTGAAGGTAAATGAGCTAGTTGGGTTTTGTTATGGGACTGATAATTCTGAATTTGAGCAGTGGTAATAGATAGGATTTTACATTTCCTCTTGAGATTGGCTTGCAGAGCAGTTGATTCTGTACAAACACGGGTACCCCCGGTTAACATTTTGTGTGTAGTGCTCTGTCCTGATGCCAGTATTGTTTTAGGTGACTGCTACCTGGTGCCTTTGATAGTTTGTTGTGTTAGTCTTTTGAATGCTAATGCAAAGTGATGGCTTCATATTGAAGCTTTGTCCTTTGGGTGGTTTAAATTTTGGCAATAAATCATTTGCGTGCATTTCATTAGGAGTATATTTGATTTCTGAATCTGAAAATGATAGATAGATAAATGTCAAGTTTATGTTAATCTTTTTTGTGTGTGTTTCCCTAGGAACATGAAGTGGAAAAGATGTTCACTCTTAAAGGAAGTCGTTTGCCAGCAGCTGATGTCAAGAATATTATTTTTTTTGTCAGACCCAGGCTAGAATTGATGGATATAATCGCTGAAAATGTGCTCAGGTATCTGAGAGCTTTTGTTTTATCAAAAAAGGTTGGTCCTGGGGGCTGGAGCCGTGTTCAGCGGTTACTGCACTTGCCTTGCATGCGCGAGTATGTGAATCCAAACCCCAACACCACGTACACAGAGAAATCTTGGAGCAACGAAGGCCACATGAAAAACTAAATAAAATTGTTTCTGGCTTTCTCTCTCTCACTGTCCCTCTCTCTTAAAAAAAAAAAAAAAAAAAAAAAGGTTGGTCCTGGAGCTGGAGAGGTGGCTCAGTGGTAGAGTGCTTACCTGGCTTGTGGGAGGACCCAGGTTCAATCCCTAGCACCGCATACACAGATAAATAAAGGAAAAACAAAGACCAGATGAAAAGAATGAACTCTTTTTCTCTAAAAAAATTAAAAAGGGCTGGTCCTTAAAATAGTTTTAATGTACTGATTTTGATTTTGATTACGAAACCCCACTCTCCTCAGTGTGTTGTGAGGTGGTCTTTTGGAAAACTGGGACAGGCATGGAAGCCTAATGGTTATTTTTCAATACACTGAATGTGGTGTGTTTGAATTTCATAAGCAAAATAAGAGCTGATTAAAATTTAACATACTTCCAATCTATGGAGGAAGTTCTCTCAAAGTCTGCACTTTGTGGGACAATTGATTGATGCAGCCCCTTAAATATTAAAGTCATATGGCCTATTTTTGGAAGCCCATTGTCAAGGACAGTAGAAGGTGGGAGTCATAAGTGATGTGTCATCTTAATGTAAGACCGTTGTGGCATTGGTCTTCTTAAAGAACCATTTGTTTTTAGTAAGACATAGATGTGCTGTTCTAATAAAGCTGACAGCTTTAATGCCTCTTAAATGGTTTAAAAGAAAGAACACCACCAAGTAAATGGGTCTGATTCAATGTGGCTTTCCTGTTTGGGAGATGAAAAAGAGCACAGGCTCGTCGGCAGTTCAGATCTGAGGGTTGGCGTTCTTACATGTATCTAACCATGTTTATTAACTGCCCACTTTGTGTGAGGAATTAGGGACAAAATGAGCAAAATAGTGTCTGACCCTAAGAGATCATGAACTAATAAATGTTACTTCCTTTGCAGTGAAGACAGACGTGGCCCAGCAAGAGATTTCCACATTTTGTTTGTGCCCCGCCGTAGTTTGCTGTGTGAACAGCGGTTAAAGGACCTTGGAGTCTTGGGATCCTTTATCCACAGGGAGGAGTACAGTTTAGATCTCATTCCATTTGATGGAGATCTCTTGTCCATGGAATCAGAGGGTGCATTCAAAGTAAGTTTGGCCCTTTCCTGACATCCACCATGAATGTTTGCCACATTTATGAGCATGCAAGTGTCACAGGATTGCTTTAATTTGGCCTGTTTGACCACTGTGAAGCTGAGGCTTATTTATTGATGTTCAGTTTTTTTTTAGGAATCCTGTATACTAATCATTGTGGTTTATAAACGCTGCAAGTATTTTCTCCCAGTCTGTGGCTTGTCTTTTTTTTTTTTTTAAATATAAAGAGAGAGGGACAGTGAGAGAGAGAGAGAGGATCAGTTTTATCTAGTTCTTCGTGTGGCCTTCATTGCTCCGAGACTTGCTTCTGTACGTGCTTGCTGGGGTTTGAACTTGCATCCTTGCGCAGGACAGGCACGCGCCGCAACTGCCGAGCCACCTCTCCAGCCCCTGTGGCTTGTCTTTTAACTTTGCTAGAATGCTTTTTATAATGTAAACATTTCCCACCAGTCACAGTGGCACACTTCTGTAATCCCAGTGGCTCAGGAGGCTGAGGCAGGAGGATCACAAGTTTGAGGCTAACCTCAGCAACTTAGTGAGACCCTCTCAAAATAAAAATTAAAAAAGTACTGGGGAGGTGGCTTAGTGGTTACATGCCCCTGGGTTCAATCCCCAGTACCTCCCCCCCCCCAAAAAAAAATAATAATAATGTAAACATTTCCCATTAAAAATAAATTCTTTAATAGCTTTACTTATTATAATTCACATACTTTAGAATTCACCCCTTTTTGGGATGCAGTTCAGTGGCTTTGATTTCATTCATAGAGTTGTGTAACTATCCCCACACTCTAAATTTGGAACATTTTAATCATCTGCAAAAGAACCCCCTCACCCATTAGCAGTCATTCCCTGTCGCTCAGCCACCGGCAGCCACTCATCTGGTTCATCTGCATGGGTTTGGCTGTTCTGGAGATTTCTTTTCAATGAAACCATAATGGACACGTGGCCTTTTGTGTCTGGCTGCTTTCTCTCAACCATGTGCTTTCAAGGGCCTCCTCCTTGTGGCCAGTGTCAGTGCCAGCTAGTCCTGTGTAATCCTCTCCCAGATGGGTGGACAGCCGGGGTTGTTCTTTGGGGCTGTCATTTCTTCACCCGCACACCTAGGAGCAACTCGGTGGGTCTCACAGTAACTGCGTTGAATGTGTTGAGGAACCCTTTCACACTGCCGTTCCGCACACCCAACAGCAACGGCTGTGCGGGGGTCTCTGAGGTGTGGCACTGTCTGTATTTTTCAGCTGGGTCCAAGTGGGTTTTCACTGCATTTCCCTCATGATGAATGATATTGATTGTCTCTTCCTATGCTCATTGGCCATTTATGTCATCTGTTTGGGAAATACTGTTTATGTCATTTGCCCATTTTAAAAATGGTATTATTTTTGTTACAAAGTTATAAGATTTTTTTTTTTTAACTGGGGGTGTTCTGCCATTAAACCATGTCCCAGCCCTTTTCACGTTTTTTCATTTTGAGACAGGGTCTTGCTGAGGTTACTGAGGCTGGCCTTGAACTCGCAGTCTTTCCTCAGCCTCCTGCGTCACAGGAATTACAGATGTACGCCACTGCACCTGGCAAGAATTTTTAACATATTCTAGATTCAAATCTCTTATCAGATACAGCATTTCCAAATATTTTCCTCCTTTCTGTGGCTTCTTTTCACTTTCTTGGTGGAAGAGGGATCCTTTAATGCACACGTTTTTAATCTTGATGGAGTCCAATTTATCTTTTTTCTCCTTTTACTTGTGCTTTCAGTGTCATACTCAAGAAACTCTTTACTAACCCAAGTCACAAAGCTTCACATCTGTGTTTCCTTCCAAGCGTTGTTTAACTTCAGCTCTTGCATTTAGGTTTTTGACCCATTTGAAGTTAATTTTGGATATAATGTGAGGTAGGGGGTCTAACCTCTTCTCCTTTTTTTCCCCCCGCATGTGGATATCCATTTGTCCCAGCACTATTTGTTGAAAAGACTCTTTTCCTCTTTGAATTGTCTCGTTACCCTTTCCAGAAGTCAGTTGTCTGTAAGTGTAAGGGTTTATTTCCGGTGCCTCGGTTATGTTCTATTGGTTGGTGGGTCTGTCTTGATTCCTGCACCACGGTCTTGATTACTGTAGCTTTGTTGTAAGCTTTGAAATCAGAAAGTGTGAGTGTTTTGGTCAAAGAACTTAGGTCTGTCACTTTTCTTGGTTTTGATTTGCTCTTTTTGAACCTTAATAGATCCTCCACACAGAAAATCTTTCTTTTCTTTCTTTTTTTAAGTTTTAGAGTTCTCCTCTACATCCTTAGGTCTTTGATCTGGGTTGTGGATTTGTATGTGTGTAGTGTGGCAGGTGCTGCTGATGTGTCTCAGGTGGATGGCGTTCACCCAGCACTTCCTGCCCACTGATCAACCTTTCCCCCTCGTTCTGAAAGTCTATTTGCCAATACGGTTTTATGTGTTAGGTTTTTTTTTTGTTGTTTTATTTTGTTTTAGAGAGGGACAGAGAGAAAGAGAATCATTTTTATTGAGTTTTTCACAGGGCTTTCGTTGCTCCAACACTTCATTGTGTACTTGGTGTTGGGGTTTGAACTCATGTCCTCGCGCATGCCAGGCAAGCGCTGTAACCAATGAGCCACCACTCCAGCCCCTGCTGCTTTACTTTTAAAATTTATTTATTTGGGATTAGAGCGGTGGCTCAGTGGTTAAAGCACTTGCCTTGATTCTTTCTTTCTCTCTCATTCTCTCCTTCTTTCTTTTTTTTTTTAAAGAGAGAGAGACAGAATCAATTTTATTTAGCTTTTCATGTGTCTTTCGTTGCTCCAACACTTCATTGTATACTTGGTGCTGGGGTTTGAACTCATGTCCTTGTGCATGCCAGGCAAGCACTGTAACTGCTGAGCCACTGCTCCAGCCTTATGTGTTAGTGTTATTTGCTATTTTTCTTCAATAAACACTTTCTCTCATAAGAATATTATTTTATCTTTGAAAAAATAATTTGAAAATGTTTTGTAGGGCTGGAGCGATGGCTCAGTGGTTGGAGCATTTGCCTGGCATTCATGAAGACCCAGGTTCAAACCTTAGCACCGGCACCATGTACACAACTAAGTGTTAGAGAAACAAAGGCCAGATGGAAAAATAAATAAAATTGATTCTTTCTCTCTCCCTCTCTCTCTCTTTTTTTTAAGAATTGGGTGGAATTAGCATTCATCCCAAAATGTCCTCATAGCTTGAAATAGCACATGAAATTCTACAAGGTCAGGATAGAGTTGGGATTTTAATACAAAGAGCCACCCTATCATCAATTTTAGTAGACCAAAATATTCAAGATTAAGGTCTGTTTGTAAAAGGGTAGATATAAAACAAATATATTTAAGTAAAATCAAGCATGCCAAAATGGATGGAAATAAAATCCTTGAATTGTGCTGTGGTAACTGGACAGAAATAGCCAAGGTCATGGTGAGTGTCTCTGTGAAGCAGCCCTCTGGAGCTGCCGGTTTCAGATATGGATAGTTTAGCTCCCCGCCTAGCCTACCCTGCTAGGCCCAGGTGCAATTTGTAACAGGTACACTAAAATTTGCTGTCTGCATTTCTTGGAGAAGGACTCCTTTTGTAAGCCTGTTTGTAAGCCTGCCAAAATTTTCTTTTAAAAGCAGCCTGCTTCAGTCACTCGGGGCTGCTGCTCTCCCTGAACTTGGCTTTGGAGCGGCAGCCCTGATGTATCAGCCCGTTTCTTCTCTTTCCCCAGAATAAACTTTTTTTTCTTTTCTACTCTGGTCTCTGGTGGTCTCACTATGCATCGATAATCGGACCCCACAACATGTTGTTGCTGGGGATGCAGCTCAGTGGCAGAGCCCTTGCCCAGCATGCATGAGGCCCTGGGTTTAGTCCCTAGCACTGCAAAAAAATAAAATCTGTTGTTAACTGGGAAACCTTTTTTTAAAGGATGGAATCATAGAAAGAAGGTTTTCATAGTAATACAACTTTTATTTATTTTTTTAAGAGAGAAGGACAGAGAGAGACAGAATCAGTTTTTGTTTTTGTTTTTTTAAAGAAAGAGGGGACAGTAAGAGAGAACTAGTTTTTATTTAGTTTTTCATATGACTTTCATTCCTTGGACACTCATTGTGTATGTGGTGCTGGGGTTCAGACTCACGCACTCGTACATGCAAGGCAAGCGCCCTAACCATTGAGCCACCGCTCCAGCCCCAAGAAAATCAATTTTCGTTGAGTTTTTCACATGGCTTTCATTGCTCTGACACTTAGTTGTGTACGTGGTGCTGGGGTTTGAACCTGTGTACTTGCGCATGCTGGGCAAGTGCCATAACCACGGAGCCACCGCTCCAGCCCAGTCATACAACTTTTAAAAACTAAATAAAGGCTTGGAGATATAGTTCACTGGTTGAGTACTTGCTTAGCATTTGCAAGATTCTGGATTCAATCCCCATTACAAGAGGGGGAAAAAACTAAACTGCGAATGCTATTTTGAGAGATAACCCCCTCCCCAAGGTTTTTCCTTGAATTTTCATCCTAAGTTCCATTTTTTTTTTTTTAAGAGAGATGGAAAGAGAGAAAGAAAGAATCAGTTTTATTCATTGTTTTCATCTGGCTTTGCTTTGCCGACACCTAGTTGTGTACGTGGTGCTGGAATTTGAACCTGGGTCCTCATGCGTACCAGGCAAGTACTGTAACAACCACTGAGCCATTGCTCCAACCCCTTAAACTCCATTGATCCAGAGTTTTACACAGTTTTGCCGCATGTGTCTGATGGCGTCCTTCACTGTGGTCTGCCATGTTCACCAGGCTTGGAAGAGTCACTGGCATGCTTTCAGTGATGTCCACACATTCCCCACAGTGGCTCTTTCAAGACTGCACTCTTCATCTTCTCTGTGAGAGAACTCCACTCTCCCTCAGTCTCTGGACCCTTGCTGACTTTTTGCTCCTGGCCTTGGATGCTGGAGACACATTGGGGTAGCAGGATGGGGGCTTGTTGCAAAGTACCATTTTGACTTATGAGTGGATAAAAATTGTAAAATTATAAAAAAAAATAAAAGCTAAGTATCATTAGGCATTTACTGTAAAGGTACTGGTATTAAATACTTTGCATACATTTTTCTGGTTTAATCCTTGTCCTATGTGGACTAGTCCTCATTCTGTAAATAAATTAACTGAGTCACAGAGAGGTTATCAAACCAGAATAGGGCATAGCTAGTAAGTGACATAACTGGGAGTCAGTTCAGGGCAACCTGGGTCCATCAATTTTTAAACTTCTCACCTCCCCCACTCCCCACTTCCTGGGTGTTTTTTTTTTTTTTTGTTTGTTTTTAAATTAAAGAGAGAAGCAACTTTTTTAGTTTTTCACATGGCCTTAGTTGCTCTAACACTTAGTTGTGTACGTGGTGCTGAGGTTTGAACCTGGGTCCTCGTGCTTGCCAGGCAAGCGCTGAAACCACTGAGCCACCACTTCAGCCCCTCCTGGGTGGTTTTTTTGTGTGTGTTGGAAGGAGGTGCTTTCTTAATGCAATATACACATGAGATAGATAGATAGATATATCTCGTGTATTTTGCATAGCTTACAATGCATACTTTGTATCTTTTATAAAGTGAAAGTATATATATATAATTTATATATGTATAAATATGTAATATATATCACATATTTATATATAATATATATTACATATATATGTGTGTATGTATATGTATATATATATATATATATATATATATATATATATATCAATCATGCAAGGCAAGCACTCTATCACTGATCCACATTCCCAGCCCTGAGGTAAAATATATTTTATTTTTTCAACTTTTTTTTAACCCCCTCCACTTGGTTGTGTATGTGGTGCTCAGGGTCAGACCCAGGTCATCATCATGCATGCCAAGCAAGCGCTCTACCACTGAGCCACCTCCAGCCCATTATTTTATAAATGAGATCATCCTCAAGGTTTTTCAGTTCACTCCTTTATTTCTCAAGATATGGTGTCTTATTTCTGGTTAATGAATGTGAAAATTGGTCTCAACCTTTGTAAAAATGGCACAGTGTTGTGTTGTTGCCCACACGTGTGGCCCTCCTGGAATGTCCTCCGAGAGTTTACAGTCGACTACCAGTGAGGGAGGCAGCCCATCCCCCGTGCAAATCTTTATTCATTAGTGTTTTAGTGGACAGCTGATCGACCGAGAAGAGCTGCTGGCGGGGCTCACGCTTCTCTTCCAGAACTGCACCTGTGCCTGGGAGCGTTGCTGCTGGCCTTGGGAACTAGACTGTCACATAGCAGCTTTGCGGTGCTGACAGGAGTGCCGGAAAAGCGTGATGTAATGGGAAATGGTTTTATTGTCTGTTGCTGAACCCCAGCACTGGAACAGAAGGGACACCTGGGAGAAGACTGACCCACAGTAACTGACCTTTCTCCCCTGCAGGAGTGCTACCTAGAGGGTGACCAGACAAGCCTGTATCACGCAGCCAAGGGGCTGATGACCCTCCAAGCTCTGTATGGAACAATCCCCCAGATCTTTGGGAAAGGAGAATGTGCTCGGGTGAGAACCAGGTGTTTTCAGGGGGCAAAGGGAGGCCCTGGTGCCCCATGTGGAGGAGAAAGGGGATTCCTCACTAGTACAACTGGGCCCCATGACTCACCGTGCTGTGTTTGAGTTTTCTTCCTCACTATAATAATGCAAGTAAGCACTCCTGGCACTTTGTGAACATGCAGAGTGGTGAGAAGTTTGTCACCGCCAAACACGTTCCCAGCTGAGGTTCAATTAGTTGGCACTGTCTTCTTGTTTCCATTCTTGGACTGCAAACAAGTAGTTCTTTCAGTCTGTTTAACAGATTTTTGTTTTGTTTTGTTTTGTTTGAACCACTGCTTAACCACTGAGCCTCATCTCCAGCCCTTTGTATTTTTAATTTTGATTCAGGGCCTCACTAAGTTGCTGAGGCTGGCTTTGAACTTGCGATCATCCTGCCTCAGCCTGAGTCACTAGGATTACAGGCATGTGCCACCATGCCTGGCACTCTTTCAGTCTGTTTAATGAGATGTTTTTTCACCCTTTTGTAGTTTTTGTTGGCAGTTTGCTGTTTGTTAGAGGAGCTTCGTTTAGGCCAGGGTTATAGAGCTGTTGGTGGTGACTCCATGACGTAAAGTCAGGGTCTTTACACAGAAACACGTGGAGACAGGTTACCCGTTAACCAGTCAGCAGCAGTTGGGACCAGCAGCTCACGGGCACCTCACTGTTTCCCTAGGAGTCATGGGTCAGGGTTGACTAATTCAGTGACCGCAGTGACTTTGTAGAACGTGACTGTGTGGACTAACAAGCACACAGTGTATCTGACTTATGTCTCGCTGGCAACTGGTGGTTGCTGTTGGCTCTAAGTGTGGGCATGGGTGGCCAACAGTAAGTACCTTTTTTTTTTTTTGAGAGAGAGACAGTGAGAGATAGAATGAATTTTATTCAGTTTTTCATGTGGTCTTCGCTGCTCTAAAACTTCTTTGTGTATGTATTGCTGGGGTTTGAACTCACGTACTCGTGCATGCCAGGCAAGCACTGTAACTGCTGAGCCACCGCGCCAGCCCCCAGCAAGAACCTTTTGATAGCTGCTTATCTGTGAGCTTACTCTTGCAGTTTTTCCTCTTTTTTTTTTTTTTTTTTGAGAAAGGAAGCGAGAAAGAATCACTTTTATTTAGATTTTTATCTGGTTTTTGTTTTTCCAACACATAGTTGTATACGTGGTGCTGGAGTTTGAACCCAGGTCCTCGTGCATGCCTGGCAAGCACTGTAACCACTGAGCCATGGCTCCAGCCCATCCTTTTTCCCTTTTCTGATGGTCTGTTATTGGCTGAATTTTAAAATCTGCTAGTTCCCACTTGACTGAATATTTTATTTCCAGCAAGTTGCCAATATGATGATCAGGATGAAGAGAGAGTTTACAGGAAGCCAAAATTCAATATTTCCTGTTTTTGACAACCTCTTGTTGCTTGATCGAAATGTGGATTTATTAACACCTCTTGCCACTCAGCTTACATATGAAGGACTCATTGATGAAATTTATGGCATTCAGAACAGTAAGTAAAAAATCATCAATTTTCACTAACATGTAAAATGGTAAAAATACCCTACTGTTCTTATGTAGCATACTTAAGCATTGTGTGAACTTAAAGATCCCATTATTTTTATTTTTTATTTATTTTTAGATGTAGATGGATGCAATACCTTTATTTTGTTTATTTTTATGTGGTGTTGAGGATCAAACTCAGTGCCTTACACTTGCTAGGCAAGTGCTCCTCCATTGAGCTACAACCCCAGCCCTAAAGATCCCATTTCTTTCTTTCTTTTTCTTTTTTCTTTTTATTTTATTTTTTTCAGGGCTGAGGACCAAACTCAGGGCCTTGAGTGTGCTAGGCAAGCGCTCTGCCACTGAACTAAATCCCCAACCCCTCTTTTTTATTTTTTTAAGAGAAAGGGATAGAGTGAGACAGAATCCATTTTATTTAGTTTTTCATCTGTGTTTTTGTTTGTTTTGTTTTGTTTTTCCAACACTTAGTTGTGTTAAAGATCCCATTTCTAATGATGATTTCAAAGTTTAGATTAGCATAAACTTTTTTGGCAGCAATTTGACAACTCATAACTCTTGGCTCAAAACAATCCAAAGCCTTATTAGCATGTCCCTTGAGGAATCATTCCAAAAAAAGATATCAGAGATGTTTGTAAAAAACATAGGTACTGCCATTTCTTTTCCATAATTTTATGAATAATTCAAATGATCGAGGACATTATTAAATAATAAGTGTGGAACATGAAAACCTATATAGCCAAACTTATTCCAATTGTACATTTTTTTTTCTTTTTAAAGAGAGAGGGACAGAGAGAGAGAGAGAGAAAAAGAGAATCATAGTTTTTCGTGTGGCTTTCGTTGCTTGGATACTTCGTTGTGTACGGGGTTTGAACTCATGTACTCACGCGTGCCAGGCAACTGCCGTAACCACTGAGCCACCACTCCAGCCCCTAATTATGAATTTTATATGTGTGTATAATATGTAGTTTATATAATAATGTGTATGTCATATAAAATGACCACATAGCAGCATACAAAAACAAGAAAGTAACTGGAGGAGGAGTAAGCAGACCATGCCTCCACAGAGCCAGCCTCGTGGCTAGCAGTAGTCTGGAGAGCTTGAAGAGGTGACTGTGCTGGATGGAGGTACTGGGGAGGGGTAGACATGGTGCAGCAGCCACTGTGCAGGAGAGAGAACAGATGGGGAAGAACTCAAGGTCAAGGCTGACGTAGGTGGTTGGCTCAAGATGGAAGCCTTGGAAGGCCTGCTAGAGTTTGGGCATGGCAGGTTGTTAGGTTAGAGGTCACAAGAATGTCTTGTTTGGTTGGTTTGGGCCCCTGGGATATTTTTGTTGTACCTGTTAGCATTTAAAATCTGAAGAATTTTAAATTTTTTTTTAAGGTATTGGGAATTCTAGCACTGAACTTATCCCCAGCCCTGTTTATTTCTAATTTTGCGACAGTCTTGTACTGAGGATATATGTAGCTTATTAGTAGAGTGCTTGCCTAGCATGCATGAGGCACCCTGGGTTTGATTCCCAGGACTCATCAAAAATAATAAGTGTGAGACAGGGTCTCCCTAAGTTGCTGAGACCAGCCTCAGATTTGTGATCCTCCTGCTTCAGCCTCCCGAGTTGCTGAGATTACAGGAGTGTGCTACTGCACCCAGTCTGATAACCATGATTTGTGCCAGGTGTTTAAAAATAACTGAATCTGGGGCTGGAGTGGTGGCTTGGCAGTTACTGCACTTACCTGGCATACGCAAGTACATGAGTTCAAACTTGAGCACCAAGTACACAATGAAGTGTCCGAGCAATGAAAGTCAAATGAAAAACTAAATAAAAATTGCTTCTTTCTCTCTCTCTGTCCCTTCTTTCTTTATTAAAAAAAAAAAATAATAATAATAATAATAATAATAATAACTGAAGCTTTGGCAGCCACAAGGCCTCATTCCCCTGTGGTAACTGGTGCCCAATGGAGATGTTCCTTTAGATAGTGTCCCTGTTCTTCACATTACCACCGACCCTCCCTGCCCTCTGCCTTAGCCTGGCCTTTCCCTTGTTTTCATCACTCCCTGGCTGCTGTGGCCATCGTGGATCCAAGGAATGGCCTGCAGAGAGAGATAGAGAGAGGGTTAAGAAAGGTGGACTGGAAATGCACAAAGACAAAAGCAGACTAGTGGTTGCCAGGGACTGGGGACAGGGAATGGGGAATGACAGCTTTCTGGTTGCAGGGTTTCCTTTTGGGGTGAAAGAGGATGGAACTAGATGCTGGCTGTGGTTGTAAAACTGTTCATGAACTAAATTTTATTGAACTGTTCACTGTAGAATAGTAAAGTGGTAAATTCTATGTATAATTTATCATAAAAACTAATGGGTGCATAGCCAGAGGAGTAAAGATCAGGAAACCAGTAAAGAAGATTTCTCAAAACACAGAGGTGGTTAGGTCTTCAGTGATAAAATTGTAAAAAGTCTTCTTTTTAAAGAAGTTGAAATGAACGTGTCATCCTAAATGCATTTAAAATTCTATTTCATTGGCAGAGGAATTCATTTCAAGAGAACCCTGTGCTAGGTAATAGGTAGGAGTCAAAGAAACAAGTGTTGACCCCGAGCCATATACCACCCAGGGGTCGTTAAATGAGAGCCTAAATTGTGAGTGGGGCTTATTTTGTGTGTGGAGGTTACTAGGGATGGAGCCCAGGGCTCTCCATCCCTACCCCATTTTATTTTATTTTGAGATAGGGCCTCACTAAGTAGCTTTGGGTCTCACTAAATTGCTGAGGCCGGCCTGAAACTTGCAGTCCTTCTCCTCAGCTGGGATTACCAGTGTGTGCCACCCCTAACCCCAGAGTTTTGGATGGGAATGGGTGACTGGTGAGGGCTATAGGGGATGGCTATGTAAGAAAGGTGACAGGTAGACAGGGGTTTTCCAAGAAAGTAAAGTATACATGTAAACTCACAGCCTCCTTGTTTTGGGGGTGTTTCATTTTGTTTTTTTTTTTGTACTGGGGATTGAACCCAGTGGTGCTAAACCACTGAGCTACATCCCCAGCCTTTTGTGTTTTTGAGACAGGGTCTTGCTAAGTTGCTTAGGGCCTTACTAAGTAGCTGAGACTGGCTTTGAACTTGTAACCCTCGTGCCTCAGCTTGCTAAAGTGCTGGGATTACAGGTGAGATCCACCTGACTGGCTAACTCCCAGCCTATTTGTAGCATGTTTTCTTCACAAGTGAAACAGTGATTAAGGGAAACTGGAAAAATAGAAAAGCCAGAAATGGTGGCGCATGCCTATTGATCCCAGCTACTTGGACGGCTGAGGAAGGAGCATCACAAGCTCAAGGACAGCCTGGGCAATTTAGTGAAACCCTGTCTCAAAATATAAAAATTAGAGGGGCTGGGGATGTAGTTCAAGGATGAATTGACCCAGGTTTGATGCCCAGTAACACAAAATAGGAAAAGGAAGGGGAAGAGGACCTATCCACACTACATACAGAATGAGTGTGGCAATGGGCCAACAACTTTATTTACAAAAACAGGAAGTGAACTAGCACATGCCTATAATCCCAGTCACTTGGTAGGCCAAGGCAGGAGGATCACAAGTTTGAGACCAGCCTTACCAAGTTAGCAAGACCCTAAGTGACTTAGTAAAGCCAAGTCTCAAAACAGGGCTGATGATGTAGCTCAGTAGTTAAGCACCCTGATGTCAAAAAAAAAAAAAAAAATCAGGGGAAAGAAAAAGCAGGAAGTGAGCAGAATTTGACCCTTGAGCCATAGCTTCTGATCCTTGTTCTGGAGTGGCTTTCAAAACTACTTTGAACTGCAACCCACAGTAAGAAATATATTTTACTTAATTTGCATCAGGACCCAGTACATGCATATATATGTGTGTATAGAACCAAAACAGAAATTTTATTTAAAAAAGCCACCTGCCCGTATTCATGCGATACACTCTGCTATTTCCTATTTTGTTTGTTGCCATTGGGGTTTTTTTGTTTTGTTTTAATGTTTCTCACAATCCAGTAGCTTGGTTTCATGATGTCCCCATGGGACATGACCGGCAGTTTGGAAACCACTAGAAGACAATGGGCAGGTTCTTGTAAGTTTTTTGTTTGTTTGTTTCTTTTTCTTTTTCTTTTTCTTTTTTTTTTTTTTTTTTTTTTTTTTTTTTTTTTTTTTTTTTTTTTTTTTTTTTTGTCTTTTTATGGTACTGGCATCCAACCCAGGGCCTCTCTCATGCTAGGCAGTTACTGTACTACTGAACTACACCTGACTCGTACAAGTGGACAAGTGACCTAATCCCTGAATCAGCTTAGGAACTGTTGCTGTGGTGGTTTAGATATAAGTCGCCCCAAAAATGGAACCACAGTATCAGGGCTAAAGAGTGGCTATTTCCTGTACTTGGATCATGGCAAGTAAAAACCCAGAGCAGTATGCCATTTTCCTGCAACGCTGTCTTCCATTCTCTGTGGAGCTGGAAATTGCGTTTTATGCCTGGGCACTTTATTGTTTCTTCTTCCAGTAACTGCACTCCCTCCCATTGTCGTTCAGGTTATGTGAAATTACCCCCAGAGAAATTTGCACCTAAGAAGCAGGGTGATGGTGGGAAGGACCTCCCCACGGAGGCGAAGAAGCTGCAGCTGAACTCTGCAGAGGAGCTCTATGCTGAGATCCGAGACAAGAACTTCAACGCAGTGGGCTCTGTGCTCAGCAAGAAGGCAAAGATCATCTCTGCAGCCTTCGAGGTGAGGCAGGTTTACCCTCGGGTGCTAGAGTGCTCACCCCCAGGAGAGTGAGAACCTCAGACACAGCTGCTCAGCAGAGCTGTCGTGTACTGCCCTGGGGAACTGCAGGTCCAGGAGGACCCAGAGGTTTTTTCTGTTTAAACTTTTCCCCAGACGTATTACAAAAGAGCTCTTGTTGCTTTTCTCCTTTTTAAGGGGATGTGGGGACACACGTGTTTGCTGTCCGTAAGCTTTCAACACAAGCATTTTCTTCCTTCCTTCCTTCCTTCCTTCCTTTCTTTCCTTCTTTTTGTTTAGAGTGTGAGACAGAGAAAGAAAGAATCCATTTTATTTATTTTTTAATCTGGCCTTCATTTCTCCGACATTTAGTTGTGTGCATAGTGCCAGGGTTCAAACCCTGGTCCTTGTGCGTGCCAGGCAAGCACTTTAGCTGCTGAGCCACCATTCCAGCCCCAGCCCAAATATTTTCATTAACTTCCTTTAAATATTTCCTCCTTACTTAAGAGGAAGTCAGTTATACTAAAAATAGATGATCTTCTGTGCTAGAACTTGCAGTTCAGGATGAAAACTGCAGGTCCAGCCAGTGTGGCAGTGGCAGGGGAACCCTGCATGTGTGATAGGTGATAATGAGACCAAAGTCTCTAGCAGCCCAGAGCTTCATTATCACTTCCTGCCTCCTCTTGCCCGTTCACTGGTTTATACTTTTTTCTTTTTCTTTTTTTTTTTTTTTAAGAGAGAGGGGCAATGAGAGAGAGAGAGAGAAAGCTAGAAACAATTTTATTTCATTTTTTATGTGGCCTTCGTTGCTCCGAGACTTCGCTGTGTACGTAGTGCTGGGGTTTGAACTCATGTACTTGCTCATGCAAGGCAAGCACTGTAACCCATGCTTTATTCTTGTTAAGCTGCTGCTTCTTTTTTTTTTTTTTTAGGGAGGTTCAGCAAGAAAGAGAGAAAGAATCAATTTTATTTTGTTTTTCATGTGGTTTTTATTGCTCTAACACTTTGTTAAACCTGAGTCCTCACACATGCCAGGCAGGTGCTATAACTGCTGAACCACTGTTCCAGCCCCATTAAGCTTCTTTTTGAAGGATGAGAATTCAGTAAGCTGATAAACTCTGAACATTCACATTTTGGAGACAAATTGGAAAAGTGGGACTGGAGCAGTAGCTCAGTGGTTACAGCACTTGTCTGGCATGCGTAAGGACCAGGTTCAAACCCCAGCACCACATACACAACTAAGTGTCCAAGAAACAAAGGCCAGATGAATAAATAAATAAAGTTGTTTCTCTCTCTCTCACTCTCTCCCTTTAAAAATAAATAAATAAATTGGAAGTTTTAGAAATTTTTTTCACTTGAGTAGTTACAGATTTTATCCATCTTAGGAATTATATTCATTAATTGATTTTCATATTTCTGAAGGTACTTTTGGTGGAAATTATCAAATTTTGCCCTGAAAAGTAGTTCATCACCAAGCCAGGTTGACTCTGTGGGTCGCGCCCGGTCGCAGGCGCTCTGATGAGTTTCTGTCACGCAGGAAGCGCTATTGTTTGTAGCTCCCTCTACACACAACCTGATTTTTTCATCTTCATTTTTTACTCCAAAATTTGTATGATTTACCTAACGCTGTCCGCTAATACTCAGATCCCACAAAATGACAAAACATATGAACTGCTGCACGGGAAGAGAACTGCAGGCATTTGCTCTCTGAAGAAGTGCTAATGTGAAGGTGCACCGGCACAAGCCTATGTCAGAAATTTCAGAGGCTGAGGCAGGAGGTTTGGAAAGTTCAAGGTCAGCCTCAGCATCTTAGTGAGACAGACCCTAAGCAACTTAGCTGGTCTAGCTGACTCAAAATAAAAACTTAAAAAGGGCTGGGGTTGGAACTACAGTGGTAGAGTGCCCCTGGTTCAATCCCGGTATCAAAAAAATAATTATTTAAAAAAGAAGTGCTGATGTGGGTTACGGGCTTCATGAACTCTTCCAATGATATATTCATCTTTTCTGCTATTCTGAACAGTGTTGTATGGGTTCGGGCTGACTTGAGTAAGTTAACTGTTCTCTGAAAAGTCTTCACTGCTTGCTGCTGCTGCCCTCTTGTCTGTTTCAGGAAAGGCACAACGCTAAGACAGTGGGGGAGATTAAGCAGTTTGTTTCCCAGTTGCCCCACATGCAGGCAGCAAGGGGCTCACTTGCGAATCACACTTCAATTGCAGAATTAATCAAAGATGTCACCAGTGAGTATCCCTCGACATGATCTCTCCCTCTGGGGCTGACTTGCACGCATGCTGTCCAGCAAGCTGGTCCTCAGCACCTGGTGCTTCTTTGGGAAGGTCAGCTGCTTTTCTTTTTTTGTACTGAGAATATGATCAGGGCATTGCTCATACAAAGCTGGTATCACCACTGAGCTGCACCTCCTGCCCAGTCAGCTGTTTTAGCGTTGTAGGTTCCTTGCTATTAAGAGTGCACATGTCAAAAAAAAAATTTTAAATAAATAAAAAGAGTGCACATGTCAACAGGTAAGGATGTTCCATTTGTGGTGAACTCTATTTTATTAGCAATCTTATAACAAAATATTTAGAATATAGATAAGAGAACAAAGTTCATCCTTAAGATCGTCTTCATAATAATAGGAGGTTAATTTTTGAGTCTTTTCATTTTAGAGAAAAAATTTTTTCCTCTGGCCTTTGTTTCTCCAACCCTTAGTTGTGTGTGGTGCTGGCGTCGTTTGAACCCGGGTCCTCGCACGTGCTAGGCAAGCATTGTCACTGCTGAGCCACCACTCCAGCCTCTATTCTGAAAAATTTTGACATCTGTATTTAAATCCTAAGGATACCAAAGGAGTCTGGTAGAGAGCTATATCTGAATGTGATTTAGGAGTCCGGAGTTCTTGGGTTTCCGTGTCTCTTGTAGGAGTCTCCTCGGCTGGTGCTTTGGACCTGTGCTTGCTTTCTGTTTTGCGTGTCTTGTTTCCTGTTCACACTTTGTGATTAGCACATCCTTCAAATAAATTAACATTTATTGAGTTTCTGAGTTGCAAATTTGCTAATTATATTTTAGCTTCTGAAGACTTCTTTGATAAGTTAACGGTGGAACAAGAGTTTATGTCTGGAATAGACACTGACAAGGTATGTAGACAATAAGACTGCTTACAACTACAAATAGTTGTAAGATTGTAGACAAATATGCAATTGCTTTGGTTCCTATGCCTTGCCTAAATATTTTTAGGAGCAAATGCAAAATGTGAAAATATAGATTTTGTCAAGTAGCAAATGTTTAG
The DNA here is from genome assembly GCA_004027875.1 of Aplodontia rufa. NCBI lineage: Eukaryota > Metazoa > Chordata > Mammalia > Rodentia > Aplodontiidae > Aplodontia > Aplodontia rufa. The sequence goes on along the minus strand of PVKS010000214.1, from coordinate 106,761 downwards.
CGTTACTCTATGATAAGATACTTTCTGTAATACATGATGAGATAACCTGGTCCCTGAAATCCAGGATTTTTTCTTTTTTCTTTTTTTTTTTTTTTTTTTTTGGTACTGGGAATTGAACCCAGGGAAGCTTAACTACATCACCAGCCCTTTTCATTTTTTAATTTGAGACAGGGTCTTGCTAAGTTGCTTAGGGCCTTGCAAAGTTCTTGGGGCTGGCTTTGAACTTGAAATCCTTCTGCATCAGCCTCCCAAGCTACTGGGATTACAGATACGTCCAGTTGTGCCTGGCCAAAGTCCCAAGATTTTTTTTTTTTTGACAGGGCTGAGGATCAAACTCCGGGCCTTGCGCGTGCTAGGCAAGCACTCTGCCACCAAGCTAAATCCCCAACCCCAAGTCCAAGATTTTTAAAGACTATACGTAATAGATAAATTAAGACATTTGGTTTTTGGACAGACTATGGATTTAACTCAGTGGTAGAGGGCTTACCAGGTATGCATGAGGCCCTGGGTTTGATCCCCAGCACTAACCCCCCCATAATAAGGTATTCACTTTTTGAAAGGATTTGTTATATCATGTCTTTATGTATTCAGCTGTAAAGGTAATGGTGGAGCATTTGCCTAGCATTGCACAAGGCCCAGGTTCAATCCCCAGCACCCCCAAAAGACAATTCACCCTTATTAATTTTTTAAATCATCTCATGTGTGAAAATTCCCATCTTCTAAAAATATTCCTTTTACTTTATGCTAACTTCTGCTACTCTTGAGACAGACTTGGTCCCACGGCCCCATACGTTTGGCAGTCTCTCAGGAGGTTGCGCTCAGAAATAAATGTGTCGGGGCAGGCGTTATCATTGGGCAAAGGTGTCCTCACTGCCTTGTGCTCCTGTGATTGGGTCTCGTAACTGGTGTGTTTGGTGACTGGGGTGTGTATGACAGGGGCTGGAGCAGCTACCTTAGCCTGGGGTTAGGGAATGAGAAAAATGAGCCATTCCCTGCATGTTCCTTTCTTTGACTTGGAAATACAATACTAAGCGTCAAGTCCTCCAAGTCTCCCTGCAAGACAGTGTGTCATGTACTTCCTTCCTAGGTCAACAGTTACATTGAGGACTGCATTGCCCAGAAGCACCCCCTGATCAAGGTGTTGAGGCTGATTTGCCTCCAGTCTGTGTGCAACAGTGGACTCAAGCAAAAAGTTTTGGATTATTACAAAAGAGAGATTCTCCAGGTACTGTGTTGTTAAGTTCTTAATTTGCCAAGGGGGAAATGATTAAGAAAACCTTCACAAAATTGCTGTTTTAGTATATTGTTACCAATCTTTTAGATTTCGTAACACCTAGAGAATTGTTCTGAGTATCTGTATTTATTCATTGAATTTGGATAATAATAACAGTAGCAAATGTTCACTGAGCAGTCACCGTGTGCCAGGGCTCATCCAAAGAGCTTTATGTGTACACATTTGTTTATCCGTCACAACGGCCCTGGAGGTAGATACTGTCATCATCCTCAGTTGATGCATGAAAAACCTGAGGCATGTACTAGTTTCATAACTGGCCCAAAGTCCCTAGCTAGTAAACATCAGCACCAACACCATAACCCAAGCAACTTGGACCTGGTGCTCACGTCTTCAGTGAGTCAGAATGTGTGGAGGAAGATAACTCCAACAACAGTCTTTAATAGGCTTACACAAGTAAAGCCTATTACTCTATAATAACAAAAAAGCCTGATAGTGTTGTCTTTATTATTTTTGTTTGTTTGTTTTAAATTTTTTGCATCTCACAGCTGTTTTGAAAAATCTCTCATGTGTTTGAAAGTGTCTCAGACAGTATTTATTTGCTGTACCAGTAATTGTTAAGTATATTTCTGTTAAAATTAAGTGCACAGGGGCTGGAGTGGTTGCTCAGTGGTTGGAGCACTTGCCTGGCATGCATAAGGACCCAGGTTCAAACCCCAGCACCACATACACAACTGTCAGAGAAACAGAGGCCAGATGAGAGAATAAATAAAATAAAATAAAATAAATTATTTCTTTCACTCCTTCACTTTTTTTTTTTTTTGAGAGACAGTGAGAGAGAGAGAATGAATCAGTTTTTTATTTAGTTTTTCATGTGGCTTCCATTACTCTTACACTTCATTGTGTATGTGGTGCTGGGGTTTGACCCAAATCCTCGCACACGCCAGGCAAGCGCGTAACCGCTGAGCCCCCGCTCAGCCCACTTTTGTCTTTTTTAAGTTATAAATTACATGCATCCTCATAAGATTACAAGGATGCAGAAACAGAGCAAAACACAAGCATCCCTCTTTCACATGCACACTCCCGTTTCCTTCCCCACATGTGAGCACATTAGCCATTTGGTATTTCCAGTCTCTCATCTGCAAGTGTATGCAAAGAGCGTTTATGTGCACAGACTTCAGGCTGAGACTGGCTGGATCAAGGCTCAGCTCTTCACTGGCTGTGTTACCTTGGGCAAATTATTACTTTTTTTAACAAGATTTTATTTTTCATTATAGTTTTACTTGTTGAAGGGCTTTGTTGTTACATTTCCACACAGGCACACATCATATAGGGCAAATTATTTAAAAATCTCAATTACAACTGGATGTGGTGGCACATGCCTGGTAATACCAGCAACTTGGGTGTCTGAGGTAGGAGGATCGCAAGTTTGAGGCCCTCAGCAACTTAGACCCTGTCTCAAAATTTTAAAAAGTAAATAAAAAAGGGCTGGTGATGTGGTGTGATGGTTAAGCAATTCTAGGTTCAATCCTCAATACGGAAAAAATAAACAAAATACAGATAATAATAAAACCTACCTCATGGGTTTTGGGGGTTTTTTGTTTTTGGTTTTGTTTGAGGCAGGGTCTCACTAAGTTGCAGTCCTCCTGCCTCAGCCTCCCAAATTGCTGGGATTACAGGTATGTGCCGCCATGTCTGGCTACCTTACGGATTAATGAAGGATTGAGTTAAAGAATATTAACATCTCAGACAGAACCATCCTCAACTCATAGAAAGTATCCTGTAGGTGTTGGCTACTATTTATATCTTTTTTTTTTTTTTTAAGAGAGGGGGACAGTGAGAGAAAGAGAAAGAGAGAAACAACTTTATTTATTTAGTTTTTCACATGGCCTTCGTTGCTCCAACATTTAGATGTGTACGTGGTGCTGGGGTTTGAACCCAGGTCCTTGCGCTTGCCAGGCAAGCGCCAAAAACCACTGACCCACCGCACCAGACCCATTTATGTCTTTTTTAAAAACCAGAAATAAAATCCTACTGTACATGATATTTTATCATTATCATTTTTTTATCCTTAAGAATATATCCAAAGATCTTTCTTATCAGGGAGCATAGATCTACCTCATTCTTTTTTAGAGCTAATTATACCCCATATGTAAATATATTGTGATTTATTTGATGCTTACTTAGCTTGGGCCCATAAATTCTGAATTTAAAGCAAACATTTTAAATCACACTTTGAAATAATGAGCTGGATTAATAGTAAAGGGCAAGTAGTTTTAGACAAGTAACATCCCTGCCCTGTCTCCTGTGCTCGTCAGCAGTCATTGCTGGATCTTGTTAATGTGCCCTGGAGGACAGACCAAATCGATTGGTGGGAAGTGCTCTGTTTTAAAAATTGCAGAAGCCGTTTTCCTGATCTGACATCAAGGCCGAGTGATCTCTCTTTCAGACCTATGGCTATGAACACATTTTGACCTTGTATAACCTAGAGAAGGCCGGCCTGCTAAAGCCACAGACTGGAGGCAGAAACAACTACCCAACAATTCGGAAAACTTTACGCCTCTGGATGGACGACGTTAACGAACAAGTAAGATGCACTCCTCCACTTCAACTCCAGCTAGTTGCATGACAACATCTGCTGCTTAATCTACACATCTGTCTAATGGTTTTGAAAAAGTGCATTTGTGTGTGTCCATCAGAATCTCAGGAGGAAACAAAATGCTATCAAACTGGGGAGCCTGAGGAAAGATTAATAAAGATGTGGGTGCTGGGTGCAGTGGTGCACACCTATAATCCCAGAGGCTCTGGAGGCTGAGGCTGGAGGATCACAAGTTCAAAGCTAGCCTCAGCAACTTAGGCCCTAAGCAGCTTAGAGAGAATAAAATTAAAATACAAAGGGCTGGGGATGTGTCTGAGTGGTAAAAGTGCCCCTGGGTTCAATCCCTGGTAGATAGGTAGGTAGTTTGTAAAGAAAAGATGTGGGCAGGGTGGATACTAGCAGAAGGCAGTGCAGTGGGGAGACCTTACCAACAGGCCTGAAGGGCAAAGGGAAGGAGTTATTCTGGAAAGTTGTTATGGAAGCTGGAGAGGGACGCAGCCAGCTTCCAGGGAAAGACAAGCCCTGACATACTGCTGCCCACCCAGCCGCCCCCCCCTCCACCCCTGCCGCATTGTGCATGTATAGACTATAGATAGAGTGAGTGCTGGCACAGCGCATGATGCAGAGAGCCTGGTGGAAAGATTGAGGAGCCTTAGGAGGCGCAGGTGCAAAATGTCCAGCAGGAGTCGGTCAGCCAGCCACGCAGAAGACAGGCGAGTAGTGATGGGGAGGCTTCCTTCCACAGCTGCCCTGGTTCCCTCAGAGATAGCTGCAGTAGCCAACCTCCATCTACCCTTCCAGGGAGATTCACATTTTTACACAGTGGTACATAGCTGTACTGTTGGTCTCCAAAGTAGCATGTGCTTTGCTTTGTTTGATTGATTGATTGATTGATTTTGGTGCTAGGGTTTGAACCCAGGGACACTCTACCACTGAGTTATATCCTCTGTCCTTTTATTTTTTCTTTTGAGACAGGGTCTTGCTAAGTTGCCAAAGCTGGCCTTGTATATGTCATCTTCCTGCCTCAGCCTCCCAAATAGCTGGGATTACAGGGGTGCATTGCCATGCCTGGCTTCCATTTATTATATATCACAATGTTTCCTTTTTTTTTTTTTCTTTGATTTTTTTTCATAAGGGACTTTTTTGGGCTTCCTTTCTTAAGAAATGCTAATAACTAGTCTTCTACATTAACAGCAAAATTGAATTATTTTTCCTCAATAGGAAAATAAATACTCTTAAATCTGTGTTGTATCATTATTCTCATTTTTCTCCCTCCAAACCCATCCATCATGTAACAAAGATCCTTCAGTGATCTGCCCCATTCTTCCTCATTTTTTAACTTTATTGAAATACTGAGTTTATTTCACATATATTTTTGTTTCCCAACCATTTCCATGTCTGACCACCACCACTACCGTGACCTAGTGTAACATTCCATACATGCTTAGGAACCAAGCAAAGGGTGCATTTGCATCCTACCTAAACAGGCATTTTGGACAACACATTCTTGGCAATGGAACCGGGGCCACATTCAGCCAACATGGTAGGGAAAGTTCTCACTGCGTTATGAGAAGGACAGCCAGATCTCAAGTTTTGCAGAAATGAAATAAGATGGAAAACTTCGTGTTTAAACTGTTTTAAGAGATTTCCTCCACTTCCAGAGACCATGAATAGCCTCCTGGTCAGTCATCCGGAAGCAGTTCTTCACGTAATTGATGAACTTGGCATCCACTTTTGGAATACTTGCTATACTTTGCTATACTTGCTTGCATTTTTGCTTTAATACCTTTTCCTTTTGGTGTTTTCGGAGGTTTTTTGAAGGATTCTTGACCTTTTGATCTTGGTGCGATGGTGCTGGGTCTTTTCCTTTCTGATTTGATGTTTGTGCAGTTTTGGCTGGAGCATCTCATGTAGATTTCTTCACTGGAGCTTTTTCTTCAGTTTCATCATTTGTCTTCATCTTCATCAGGAGCATGTTTTGTTTTTATCTGGAAAACCTTGCTGCCATTTCAGTGGGCAGACTGCCTTCCAGGTATTCTGAGGAGTTTTAGTTCTCCTCTCCTTCATTTCTGAGTCTGCATCTTCCTCCGCAGCTGCTAAGTGCTATCCACTAAAATGCGCAAGCCCTGAACCACACTTTAACCTTAAGACCAGATGGTGTAACCTCAAAGCTGTTCGAACCCACATCCTCACACGTGCCAGCAAGTGCCATAACTGCCCAGCTACTGCTCCAGCCCCAGACTGACTGTTCTTAATGATAACTGGTGCTCATTTTACATCATTATCCACCTTAAAGTGGTAATCCTTGTCGGTCTTTAGCTCATAACTGAGAAGGTAGTTATGGGGCCTCAGGGGGCTCACGTCCATGTCCATCAGATCTTCCATGGGGTGGTTGCACGTACTTAGGAGAGAAGGATGGAAGATATACAACTACTACCCTCGAGAACAGACGAGCAGGACAGAATTGCACCAGGCTCATGCTTTTTAATTGCTGCTTAACAGGGTTTTTGATTTGTTGTTTGGTGCTGGGAATTAAACTCAGAGCTTTGCACATGCTGAGCACATACTCTGCCACTGAGCTGTATCCCTAGTTCCTACAGAGTAGTTTTAGGGATATACCGTATTTTATGATTTAACAGATTCCTAAGATAGAAATTCAGGTAGTTTCTAGCCTTTTGCAATTACTGTGTTGCAGCTAATACGTTATTTGGTTCATTCATCTCTGATGGTCTACGGGCATCTCTGTGGGATAAATGCCTAAAAATATGATTGCTGGGTTCAAAGGTTGTATGCTGGAGTGCCAAGGTACTGTGTGAAATTTTTTGTCAAAACAAATGATATTTTATCATCTTCAATACCCAGAGTTTCTTTGAATGGCTTTTCAAGATCTGAGTCAAAATGAAGCCCTGGCTGGTAAAAATAGAGACCATCTGGGGTGGATTAGATCAGAGTGTGAGTGAGGGAGTTGTGTTTCTGACATCAGATCAGGTGGTTTTGGACTACCCTAAAGACTGCAGGTGGCTGCGTAGCTCTGTATCTTCAGGTGCCCTTTTTTCTTTAATTATTTGACAGAATCCCACAGACATATCCTATGTGTACAGTGGTTATGCCCCCCTCAGTGTGCGACTGGCCCAGCTGCTTTCCAGACCTGGCTGGCGGAGTATCGAGGAGGTTCTCCGCATCCTCCCAGGGCCTCACTTTGAGGAACGGCAGCCGCTGCCCACAGGGCTGCAAAAGAAACGTAAGTCTCAGGCCAGCATCTGCAGGTAATTATGTGCTATTAGTGTGGTTTTGTGTATTGTGCAGTTGCTTTGTAAAAGACGTTTGTAAAGTACTTAGGAGTCAGAGTCAAATGTACCTCTTTTGTCAGTTGCTAATGTATCTCGAAGCCCCAGAACCATGTTATTCCCTCAGGAGGAGCAGCTTTCTGTCTCTGCAGTGAGGCTCTTAGGAGTTTGAAAAGGCATTGTGATCAAAATCAGTGTTCTGAGTTTCAGATGAGCTGTCTCTACCAAGACACATTTGCCTTTTTTATTAAGTTTTGAGAGTACATTTTAAGAGGCAGGAAGAAAGGTACCAATAATAATTACTTTTGAATTCTGAAATGTTTACATTTTAGGTCAACCAGGAGAAAACCGAGTCACTCTGATATTTTTCCTTGGGGGCGTCACCTTTGCTGAAATTGCTGCCCTGCGGTTTCTCTCCCAGTTGGAAGACGGAGGTACAGAGTACGTAATTGCCACCACTAAACTTATGAATGGGACTAGTTGGATAGAGGCTCTAATGGAGAAACCTTTCTAGTGTGTTCAGAGGAGGCTTCACAAGTGTACTGCAGAATAAGCTGCCTTTTGAACAAGTTGCTGAAAGGAAGTGAATCCATAAGAAGAAACAGGAATACACAAGTTCCTTTGGGTCTGCTTCTCATACTACTGTTTTCTGCTTTCTGCTTCTCCTTTGCATTCCTAATTTCTGAAGAAAGAAGGAGGTAATTAACCTGGGTGAAAGAGACACTGGTTTGGAATATTCTAAGCTCAGGATCTTTACTTTAGGCCTCTGGAAACACAATAAAGATGGTAGGACTGGGTAATCCATATAACTGCGCAAATGGGGACAGCTCTAAAGCAAGAGAGCAGACACCATGGAGGTAAAAATGAAAGCAGAAGGGAAAGCGCAACCCTTGGTCCAGGGTTGTATTTCCAGGAGACCTGTCCGGCCTAGGATTGTGGTTATACATTGAGGGTTGAAGCTAATGTCCTTGAGCGATCTCTTTTTCCTCCAGAGAGATGGATGGCACATTATATTTGTGTTTTCAGCCTGGATCTTATCCCTAAGGCAAGTTTTGTTTCCTTTTTAAAAATAAAGAGATTTTAAGGAACTTGCCCAAAACCAGAGTTTCTGTTCTCTCTGATCAGCTCCACCTGTGTAACTTCCACACTTATCAAGGGCTTTCTACATTGGAAGAATGTAATAATCAGGGAGCAATTTCCAGAGAATTGAACTACTCAAACCCACTTTCTCAGTACATGTTATTAACTCGAAGACATTTCAATGGCAGATGCCTCTGTTGGGTGTTAGTTTTCTTCCCTGTACATCATGGACCCAGCATCTACTTGGTCCCTACATGAGCAGTGGTGACTCTTGCTCCATCTGCAGCCTGCAACTCCATCTCTGTAGTAACTGCCATGTGCCCTTATGCAGCGCTCAGGGCCACTCATTTTCAGCCTCTTGAGAATACCCAACTTGGTTGCAGTTGCTGGTCTGGTGACCTCAGCTGCCCCTGCTTGATCTCATTGACTTCTGCCAGGACTGTTTGGTTAGCTGTGCTGGAGAGCAGGGGTGTGGGTAGAGAAGTTCAGAGTTAACATTTGTGTTCCTTCCTCCCCCCTGCTCATCTGGAGAAGTTGAGGGTGCCATGCAGGGAACCAAGTTGGTGGCTTTTCTGCCATTGTCCAAGTTTGCAGCAAAATTAGTTGGTCAACCAGAAGAAAACCAACATGGGAAACTTGGCCAGATCCTATCCCAGGTGTGGTTTCTATTGTTAATTATTAATCACCATGATTTTCCCCTTACCTATTTCAGTGGTAGGATTCTGATTCGTATGCTGCGTATTATGGGTGAAAGAGAAAATCTGTGTTAAAAAAAAAAAAACTTCAGCATACGAATGAAAGGTGGCAGAGGTAATGTTTAAAAGATTTGTTTCTCATGGAATTAATCTGATCTTGACATTCCTTATTTGGAAATGGAAAGCCATTCTTGTTTTAGAAAATCTCTTTCAAATACTTGCTATCCCAGGGAGATTAGTTTATACTTTGGAGCCCTAGCAGTTGTCTGTCAGCTCAGCTGCTTTCGAGAGTGAAATCTACCTTTTCCCTCAGTGTTTTTGGCTCATGGGATTTAATTCAAGTCTGGTCAGGTCTCCTTGGCTGGGGTTTTAGTCCTGTGAACAGACACTCAGCTGTAGTTTCATGTGTCTGCTTTCACTTGTGACTCTGTACTTGCTTTCTCAGAGCAAAGCTAGGTCAGCTCCCAAAAATGGGTTCAGCAGAAGACTTAAAAACACCAATGCTTCATTTGTATGCAAAGAGAAAGTGGTAGATAATTACATATTATTCACTTTTGTGTAAGTTTCAGACTTGAAGCTGTCTGAGAAACGGTATGTGAATGGCACACTTATTCTTGGAGAAGGTGGATTGTTTACATCATGTCTGGACTTTTGTCTAGTTGTAGTATAGAAAACTGTTTCTTTAATAAAGAAGTCTACATAGATACCTTTTTTTTTCCTTTTTTAGTAGTAAGAATTGAGCCCAGAGGTTCTTTACTATTGAGCTACATCTCTAGCCTTTTTTATTTTGAGACAGGTTCTCACTAAGTTGCTTAGGGCCTTGCTAAGTTGCTGAGACTGGCCTGAACTTGTGATTTCTTGCCTCAGCCTGCCAAGTCACTGGGATTACATGTGTGCAACCACATCCAGCTTACATAAATATCATTTTGTGCTTTCTTATATAGTTGTGAATTTTACCTAACAAAGAAATAAGTATTTTAACTGTGTTTTAATTGTGGAGCAAGAAAATAATGGTTAAGAGAAGAAAGATTAAAACCTGGGCATTTCAGGGCTGAGGATGTAGTTCAGTTCGTGGACACTTGTCTAGCAGGCTTACAGCCATGGGTTCATCCCCAGAACCACCAGGGGGAGAAGGGTATTTCATTTTCATTTTTGGAGAGAACTGGAAAGGTCTTTCGGGTTCTGTTCCATTCTATTCCATGCTGGCCTGTGTCTTGTTCTCAATTGTACATTAAAGACTAACTGGGGACTGGAGCAGTGGCTCAGTGGTAGAGTGCTTGCCGGCATGTACAAGGACCCAGGTTCAAACCCAAATACCACATATACAACTAAGTGTCAGAAAAATAAAATTAGATGGATGAATGAATGAATAAATAAATAAGACTAACTGGGGTTAACATTGTGGGTTTCCTATACAGTTGTAAATTTTATCCAACAGAGAAATAAGTATTTTAACAGACTTAATTGTGGAGCAAGAGAGGAAAGATTTAAAACTGGACATTTTGGGGCTGGGGATGAGTGTAGCTCACTAGTGGAGTGTGTGCTTAGTGTCAGCAGGCATGAGGCCTTGGGTTCAATCCCTGGCACCAAAAAAAGGCCTGTTGTCCACAGGTGTCAAAAGCAGACAGACAGGAAGAGGGGCTGTGATACAGAAAGCAAAGCACAGGAAAGCAGGCATCCCAGACCATCTTTCTAGATTATGAACTGTACCCTAGAAAGGGTGATATATCCAGTCCTATATTTTGTTTATTTTTTGTTTTGCAGTAGTGGGGATTGAACCCAGGGATGCTCTACCATTGACCTATACCCCCTACCCCTTTTATATTTTGAGATAGGGTCTGGCCAAGTTGCCAAGGCTGGCCTCAAATTTGAGATCCTCCTGCTTCAGCCTCCCAAGTGTCTGGGATTAAAAGTGTACACCACCATGCTTGGCAGTCTTATGGTTTAATCACATACTATAAAAAAATAGAGACTGCCTTTTTGTCAGACAACAATTGAAGGAAAAGGCAATGATATGAAATTTCTCAGATTGTTTGAGACTAAGGTCAACATGATGCCTAGCCAGATGTCAGAGAGTGGTAAACAACTCTAAGAGGCTCAGCTGGCTTGTAATTAGCAAACTGCCTGACCGCATGACTAAGCTATTTGGCCACTCATTTGTTACAATTGGTTGAATGTGTTTGCACTGTATCCCTATTGGTTGTTGTAACAGATAAAAAAAGAGTAGCACCTAGTAAGAAGCAGCAGCAGCAGAGACAGAGGAGAGATCAGCAGCAGTACAAGCAGAAGAAGAAAACCCTCCCCTGCAGACTTAAGAGTTAAGGAGAAGAGCCTCAGAAATAGAGCGGCAGAAATAGGGACTCTAGTACAGCAGTAGAAACAGGGACTCTAAAATGTGACTAGCCTTGACTCTAAATGTAAAAGATGTTTTAAGGCCTTGCCTCTAAAAGAGAGAAGGCGGAGAAGGAAGCGCTTGGAGGCCTTTAGACGCAGTAAAGGGAGAAATGAAGCACTTGGAGAACTCAGGGCCAGGGGTCTATTTCATTCCCAGTCAACCGCAGATTAAGAGCCATCCGGTTCCTGCCAGCTGGGACTGGACAAGATTCCTATTTCTAAAGAGATTCTTCTGAATTTCATACTGTGTGGTCGTTCTTAGTTTCCGTTACTCCACTGCTATAAAGTACCCCAAATTGGAGGGTAAGTAGAGGCTGCAGGTCTAGATCATATAACTGTTTTGACACAGCCACTTGAAGGATGTGAGAGCTAACAGGATGCAAAATTGGGCCTATTTTGAATATCCTGGCTTTTTCATCTATTATTTGGTGTGAGTTGAAGGTATAAATCTTAGCCCTCCTTTCTTCCTGTGATTACACAGGACATTGAAGCCTTTCAGATGACCAATTCTCTAGGGGAGCAATTACTACTCAGTGCCTTCCTGAGCAGCTTGATGATATTCTGCTCCTGTTTTTAGCGAGGCTGTGGCTGAGGCAATGATTTGATAATAAGAGATCCTGATTAAATTAAGGAGCTATTTGCTCCTGAAAGATGATGTTTATAAAAGGGTTTGATATCCATATTGCCTGCTTTTTCAAAGGTCAAAAAACAGTCTTTAGTATAAGCAAAATAATCAGAAGCAGCATAAAGTTTATGCTTTCCCTTCTTTTAACATCTAGGAAAAGTATTCCTTGCTTTCCCAGCAGGCTGCTCACAGTTGGAGGCTTAAAAGTGGAAGCAGATGCACTGGGAAGATGCCTGTGTATGAGTCTGTAAACTGCAAAGCTCTTTGTAAATTAGAATATAGTACTCAGGAGCTCTTGGTCGTGTGAGCTTGGTCCCCTGCCACACACGCACAGGCATGCTTGCGCTTGGCTGCATTTACAGCACTAGCTTGCTTTTGTTGGGTGGTCATAAGTGAATGTGCAGCAGCTCTGGTTCCCAGACTCCAAGCAGATGGGACTTGTTCTCAGTGTTCATTACAACTACTGGCACTGTAGCCCCCATGGAGTGTTTAAACAAGCGTGACAAGAAGGGACTTGAAATACCCTCTAGTGTATTATTTGTTGGACCCATTTAAGTCAGGGGTTTTGCAAACTGTGGCGGAGCCCTGTGAGCCATGGAGGTGACACAGGCAAGGCAGGCAGGGTTGCCAGTGCCCCGCCTGGCCTGGGATTGCCTGTGCGCAGCTTCCTGAGAGCTCAGGGACCACAAGGAGATTGTAATTGGTCGCTAGACCACACCTAGTTGTTGAGTGCGGCTGCTGCCTGAAGACCTCTCAGCTCTGCTCAGATCGCTGGAGTGCGCACAAGCCAACCTTCAGCACCAGACCAGAGACGAGCTGCAAGCTGCGATAGTGGAGGAGTCCTGGAAACTTTCCCAAGTGAGTGAAATGGGGAGGGAGGGAAGCTAATGGCTGGCAGAGCAGCAAAGGCGGTAAAGAGCTGATTCTTACCGTTGGATTCTGTCTGAGGTGAAGTTAGGGCTGGGACAGATGCACAAAAGAACGGGTAGGAGCCGAGCCTAGGATCATACTGATGCCCACCGTTTGGCACCCCTGCAGTCCTAGTTGGCCAGAAGGCAAGCATGTTGGACCACAAAGCAGAGATCCTCAAAGTCTGTTATTGATAAGCCTTAGGGCCAGAGAAATGGCAGGGGGACTGCAGTGTGGGCCTGTGCCTTCCCTTACTTCCTAGGGCTGCAGCTTGAGTGATGGGAAAAGAAAGCTTTACTCAACAAGCCCATCAGAGGCACCGGCAGCATTAAAAATTCAGTAGGTGGTAGGAGGAGAGGACCAGGGTTGGGGCAGGAAAGAGCCAGACTTCTGCCTGTTTCGAGCCCAGATCTGAGCAGAAGAATAAGAGCAACTTTGCTCTACTGCACAAGCAAAGTGCGAGAGTGTGACCGGAGGGTATTTTTGGAAAGAAAGTGGCGGCGGAGCACTTTGGGCCACCTTGACCGGGGTTACGGTGCCTGCAGTTAGGGGGCCAGGGTCTATTTTCGCCGTCTCTGCGAGCTCAGGGTCTCTCCACGGCCCCTGCAGGGAGATGCCGGCGTCGTCCACAATCCACGTGCTGCAGGTGCTGCGGGAGCTGCTGGCCTTCGTGCTGCTCAGCTACACCGTGCTCATCGGGGCGCTGCTGCTGGCCGGCTGGACCACCTACTTCCTGGTGCTGAAGTGACAGCGCCCGCGTCCCGCCCCCTTCTGCGCACGGCCGCGCCCATCCCCGCCGCTACCCGGAGCGCGCTGCGCCTCACCCGCGCGTCCGGCCTGACCCTTGAGGCGCGGGCCTGACGCGAGCCCCGACCCATCAACCGCGTCCCCCGGCCCAGGACCCTCCCCGCCCCGCGCGGATCTCCGGCGGTTGGGGTCCAGGCGCGGCCGTTACTGCCGTTGCGCCGGGCACCGCCCCCTAGCAGCCCGTCTGTCCAATCGCTGCCGCTTCGGGTGGGGGTGTGGTCAGGGGTCAGACCCTCCCTGGGTGAGGAGGCGGTGCCCCGCCCGCGGTTCGCTAGACTACGTCACTTCCGGCGTGCGCGTCCGGCGTCCGCCCTCCGCGGGATGGCGGCTCTGCGGAGTTGGCTGTGGAGGAGCGTAGCCTATTTCAGGTACGGCTGCTGTGGTGGACCCGGGCAGGAACCGAGGGGGACGGGCCGTCCGCCGGCCGTGGTGCGCGCTCTGCCCTGAGGACGCGACGTCCCGCCCCTCCGAAGACCAGCGCCAGCGCTGCCCGCGTGGGTCGCGCCTGCGGTCCAGCCTCTCCCCGGCTCTTCAGTTACTTTGTCCCCGGGAGCTGAGGACAGAAGGCCCTCGGGGTGGGGAAGCGGCCCCGGAAGGGAGGCGAGAGAGGACCTCCTGGCCCCGGGCTTGGCCGTGCGTGCTGGGGACCCGGCTCCTCTCCTGCGCTTGTCATTTTTCGCGGTAAGCCAGGGTTGCCTGGCTGGCCTCGAACTTAGCGGTCCTCCTGCCGCAGCCTCTCGGGCAGCTGGGGTCAGGCGAGGGCCTCCGCGCCCCGCGCCCCAGGCGTTTCTGGCGGGGCAGGTGGGCAAAGCTGCCCGCCTGCTGGAGTTCAGTGGCCTCGAGGCGGCGTTGGGCTTTCACACCTGAAGGAAAACTCAGGATCCTGGGCCCAAGACGGGGCTTGAGGCCCCCGAGCCCCGCGCTGCCCTGCCCGCTCAGTGCCGCTCGCAGCCCCGGCAGACCAGGCCGCTTTGTGCGGATCACGCCTGCACTTTACTTCTAGGTTCAGACAGTGTGTTCCCGCCGTGGTTCATTCTAAGAAGCGCTGCTTCTCCGAGTTGATAAGACCATGGCACAAAACGGTGGCGGCTGCGTTCGGTGTGACCCTGTGTGCGGTTCCTATTGCTCAGGTGAATATCATCACGAATTGCTTGTTGTCTTGGGGAACTCGAGCCGTGGAAGTTTCGGACAGCATCTGCGGGCGGGGAGATTGTAGCCAGTGCCCCTTCTCCCCACGATGCCGGTCCTGTGCGGCGTTTTCAGAGTTAAGGTGGTAAATTGATATTCCCACTTCCACTGTCTCGCACTGTCGGCGTAGTACTCAAGCTGCATAACGTGTAGAGTGACTGAGGAGAGTACTACGTCAACAGAACTGTTCATTTGGCAAAAAAAACATACTGGGAATGTAAGAATGAGAAAAAAAATTCTGTTGTCATAAAACTTACACACTGGGGAGATGAAAGGGAAGAAAACAATGTCAGCTGGTGGTCAAGCACTCTGAACAAAACAAATAGTAAATAGGGAGCTACTGGGAGGGGGTTGCTTTGTATTAATGGTGGGGCAGGGAGGGCTGGAGCAGTTTGTTCAGGGGTTACGGCCCTTGCCTGGCTTGTGCGAAGACCCGGGTTTACATACACAGCTAAGTGTCAGTGAGGCAAAGGCCAGATGAAAAAATAAAAATAAAATTGATATTCCTTCTCTTCTCCCTCTCCCTATTTTTTTTTCTTTAAAAAGGGTGGGTCAAGGAAAGCTACTCTGATAAGGTATAGATTAAATATTAGAGATCTGAATTTATGAGCGTGAAGTCATAACATCAGGTGGAGGGAAGAGCCTTTCAGGCAGAAGGAACTGTTAGGTGCAGGGCTTAGAAGCATAATCCCAGGTAGTCTGGAGGGGAGGCAGGGATATCATAAATTTGAGGCTGGCTACAGCCTTGTCTCAAAAAGGGCTGGGGATGTAACTCAAAGTTCTCCTGGGTTCAATCCCTAACATTTCCCCCAAAAAAGCAAGGGGCAGGGGAAGCGGTAATATGCTTGATATATTTGAGAACAAGCGAGATGCTAATGTGGCTAGAGTGCAGACAGTAGGTGAGACCAGAGAAATAATTTTGGACTGAATCAACTTTGGATCAAATCATGTGGTTTGTACTTTGGGGGACATTATATAAGGCTTTGAATTTTATTCTGTAAAAAAACAAAAAAAAAATTTTTTTTTGCGCAGTATTAAGGGTTGAACACAAGGGCACTTTAAAAGTCCTGAACTACATCCCCAGCTTTTTCTATTTTTTATTTTGAGACAGGTCTCACTAAGTTGCAGAGGCTGACCTTGAACTTGTAATCCTCCTGCCTCAGCCTCCTGAGTACTGAGATTATAGGTGGGCACCACAAAGTTTTTTTAACTCAGGACTATCATAATATGGCAAAAGTTTTAAAAGGCTGCTGTGTGGATCTACGAAGACATAGGAGATGAGAGTATCTTAAGTCAGGTGGGCAAGAGAGGAGGTGGGAAGATGTTAGTCAAATGTGGCCAGCAGGGATTACAAAGTCACTTACAGTCTTACTAAATTGCTGATGTTGCCCTTAAACTTGTGATCCTCCTGCCTCAGCCACCCAAGTTGCTAAGATTACAGGCATGCACCACTGAGCTTGGCTATGATTGACTGATTTTGAGAAAGGTTTGTTGCTTTCCTAGCAAAGGAGAAACACAGAGGACTGCTGTCCCAGAGTCAGTGATTCTGCCCATTGGGAGAACAGGGGACTTTTTAAAGTGGTGGATTCAAAAGCTACATTTCACACGTTCTTTGTGCAGAGTTGTAGTTCACTCAGTAATTTGAGAGAGAGTCATTTCTGAGGTCTTCTGGTACTCTCCCCAAAGTCTGAATTACTTATTCCTAGGGTGGGAATGTGCTCAAGGACAGATAACTCTGCCTAGGATGGGGAAGAAAGGTAATCTGGTAATAAGCTGAAATGGCAGAGAAGCAAGGGCTGTATTAAAGCATGAAGAGGACTACTGTTCCATTTCAATGGAAAATGGGCGATTACATCTCCAAACTGCTTCCTGCAGGAAGTGACCTGACATCCTTACTCTCTATTAGGTGGGGCATGGACAGTTAAAGGTATTCAGTCAGCACCAGGGCAGTGCAGAGATCCATGGTGGCAGTTGGCAGGTGACTGGACAAGGCCTACTTAGGGCAGGGATCATGCAGATGGCTAAAGGTTTAAGACTACTGCATTCACTTTCCTTTTTCTTAGAGTAAACCAAGCTGGAGCAGTCCATACAGTTCAGGGAAAGAAAGTGGGACTTCCCCTACGCAAAAAAAGGCTACAGACAGCTGCTGGGACAGTCCCTTATCCCTCCCTTTCCTCACAGGAATAGCTCCTGTTGACCTGAGGCAAACTGACCTGTCTCCTAACTCTCCAGTAGTTGGCTGTCAATAAGTTGGCCTTACTTCCTCAGCATGGAAGTGTGGGGTTTGCTTAGAGTGCCAGGCCTGCTCAAGAAAGCCAGAGTGGGGCCTGCTCTCAGCTGTCATCTGGGTCACCAGATTTGTTACCAAGAGCTCGGTCCTTGACTACCTAAGATTTTTTAAAAGACCTAAGCAACTGATAGAGATCAAGGGTTCAGTTTTAGATATATCAGTCTGAGACATTCAGTAGAAATCTAGGTAGAGCTGTCAAGTAGGCAGTTGATATGAAAGTGGCACTTTATTCAAAAAAATAACTGGCTATCTGCTTTATGGGAAAGAGCTAGAGAGGAAGCCAGCCAGTACCATTTTGTAAAATATTCCTGATACTTTTGTGTGTGTTTATCACAAGACTAATTCCATTTATCACAAGTATTTTTAGCATTTTCTGAGGCTCATTCACACTGCACCTCATTTCAGCTGTCATCTCTCTGCATGCTGATGAATTTTTTTTTTTTATTGAGAGACAGAGAATTTTTAGTTTTTCATCTGCTTTTCATTGCTTCAACACTTAGTTGTGCATGTGGCGCTGGGGTTAGACCCCACATCCTCACGCATGCCAGGCAAGCACCATAAAGGCTAAGCCACCACTCCAGTCCATGTTGATGAATCTTTAGCCTTAAAACGCTCACTCAATGCCAGTTCATTTTCAGCCACAATTACAATAATCCTTTCTTCCTTTAGAGGATGTATTGGCCTTCATGTACTACTTTCTTTTTTTTTTTTTAAGAGAGGAATGGGCTGGAGCAGTGGCTTAGCGGTTATGGCGCTTGCCTGGCATGCGTGAGTATGTGAGTTCAAACCCCAGCACCACTTACACAACGAAGTCTCCGAGCAACAGAAACCACATGAAAAACTAAATACAATTTATTGTTTCTCTCTCACTTTTTTTTTTAAAAAAGAGAGAGGGAGAGAAAGAATTTTATTTTAGTTTTGTTTTTTTTTTTTTCATGTGGCCTTTGTTGCTCCAACACTCCATCGTGTACATGGTGCTGGGGTTTGAACTAGCATACTTGCACATGCCAGGCAAGCACCATAACCACTCTAGCCCCCCATGTATTACTTTCTAAGCCCCAATTCTGGGCCACATAACTGGACACTCTAGTCATTCCCCTATAGTACAGTGGTTCTTCAGAACCCTCTGTAGGATCTTCATTACGGTACATAACTAAAATCTAGGACGAGGGATGTAACTCAGTGGTAGAGGGCTTGCCTAGCATGTGTGAAGCTCTGAATTCAACCCCTGGCACACAAATAAACCCTTAAAATCTTAACTCTTCCTGTACTCTAGTGTCCTGACCAGTCTTGTTTCTTACGCCAACCAACTTAGGTTCCCAGATAGTCCTTTCCATGAAACGTGTTTTTCTTTTCCTCATATTTTTCTTCCTTTCTAGGATGTTTGATCATTCTGATTCTAGCTGTCTGCAATATCAAGTCCCACCTATCTTTAAAGCCTGTCCTAGTTTCTAGCCAAAAACTATCCCTCTCTTTCTGGCCACTTGATAATTGTATATTTTGATATCTGATGATACACTCTATGTTAGCAGACCATAAGGGAAAGGGTACAGATTTTGAAATGAGAAGAATTGGTTTGAGGGTTAAATGTGTGACTATTTCAAAAAGTTATTTAACTACTGTGAACTTCCATTTACTCATCTGTAAAAAAGATAATACTAGGAGTGTTGTGAAGCATGAGTAAAAACACATTGTAAAATCAGCATATTATGGACGAGTACAGTGGTGCATGCCTGTAATACCAGTGACTCGGGAAGATCCAAAGGTCAGGGCCAATCCCAGCAATTTAGCGGGGCCCTAAGCAACTTGGCAAGAACCTGTCTCATAAAGGACTGGGAATGTAGCTCAGTGATAAAGCACCCCTGGGTTAATCCCCAGTACACACACACACACACAAAATGAAGACTTAGGTTATTGGAATATTAAGTCAATATTAGCTTCTTGTGAGCTGAGATAATGTCATTCTTTCCTTTGAAGCTCCTCAATACATGCACATAATACTTATCTACTTGATTGAAAGATACATGTAGATAAAATTCTTAGTTCATATAGCAAAAATTATTTGTTTAAAAAAACTTCTTGGTGCTAAGGATGTAGCTCAGTGGTAGAGGATTTGTCTAATATGCATGAGATTGAGTGCAATCCCTATCACTGCCAAAAAGAAAAAGCCTTATTTTTTTTTTTTAAGAGAGAAGCAATCTTTATTTAGTTTTTCATGTGACTTTCGCGGCTCTGACACTTCATTGTGTATGTGGTGCTGGGATTCGAACCCGCATCCTCACACTTGCCAGGCAAATGCTGTAACTGCCAAGCCACAGCTCCAGCCCAGTTTCTTTGCAGTTCTGATAGTGAGTGCTCTGCTGGGAGGAAAACGTCACGGCAGTGGTTGTTTTAAACTTAAACACCAACGTGGCAGTGAAGATGACTTCCACCTATGGTACAGTACTGCTCATTCTTCCCCATCCACCTAAATACTTTTAGACTTGGCTTAATTCTCATTAAGTCTGCAGAGTCCTTTCTAAGCTCTTATTATCTCAGCATAGAATTGGTAGTTTCCCTATATGTGCCCCCTCTGTACACCATGGAGACTACCACTACTACCTCCTATGATTCTTGATTGGATTCATTATCCCCCTTTCCCTATCCCTCCCTGATTTTTTTTTTTTTTTTAAGAAAGAAGGTTAGTGAGAGAGACAGAGAATCAATTTTATTTAGTTTTTCTTGTGGCTTTCGTTGCTCCAACACTTAGTTGTGTACATGGTGTTGGTGTTTGAACCTGTATACTTGCTCATGCCACCTGCCTGAAATCTTTGGAGGGTAGAGAATGTTTTATCTATCTTCATAGTTTGAATATCTAACAAACACGATGTTAAAGAGTAAATTGTAGGGACTGGAGAGGTGGCTCAGCAACAGAGTGCTTTCCTGCCATGCATGAGGACCTGGGTTTGAACCCTAGCACCATATACACAACTAAGTGGTAGAAAAACAAAAACCGGATGAAAAAATAAATAAAATTGACTCGCTTAAAAAAAAAAAAATTGAGGCTTGAGCGGTGGCTCAGCAGTTATAGCACTTGCCTGACATGCACAAGGACCTGGGTTTGGACCCAGCACCATGTACACAACGAAGTGTCGGAGCAATGAAGGCTACATGAAAAACTAAATAAAATTGATTCTCTCTCAAGGAAAAAGTAAAATTAAATTCTAACTTCATGAATTTGTTGGTTATAATCATTTTTTTTTTAATTGAACCCTATGGTGAAAGGGTATGATATCCCCAGTCTTTTTTATTCTTTATTTTGAGACAGGGTCTAAGTTGCCAGGACTGGTCTCAAACTTGTGATCCTCCTGAAGGGATTACAGGTACACCCACTGGGCCCAACTTCATTTTCTGTGAACTTAGGAGACCATGTCTTAAAAAATGAAAAAATGGGGGCTGGAGCGGTGGCTCAGTAGTTTCGGGGCTTGCCTGGCAAGCACGAGGACCCGGGTTCAAACCCCAGCACCACGTACACAACTGAGTGTTGGAGCAACTAAGGCCATGTGAAAAACTCAATAAAGTTGTTTCTCTCTTTCTGTCTCTCTCACTGTCCCCCTCTTTAAAAAGAAAAGAAAAGAAAAGAAAAAATGGTTAGAGATGTTACTTAGTGATAAGAGTACCCCTGGGTTAGATCCCCAGTAACTCTCACACACAAACACACATGAGTTCTTTGATCTCTGGAGCAGAGAATGAAAAAATATGTAGAAAGCATACTCTGGAATTCTCTGTATTGTCTTAAATAGACAAAGCCTAAAATAAAAAGTTAACACAAGTAAGTATAGCACACTTGCAATGTAAAACACTTAAGCAACCATGAGAATTTTTTTTTTCTTGGCCATCAATGTTGAAGTTCTCAGCCTGAGCTTTGCCTTATGTAAGTTGGAACTCTGGGGCTGGAGCCGTGGCTCAGCGGTACAGTGCTTGCCCGGCATGCACAAGTACACGGGTTCAAACCCCAGCACCCATGTGTACAACTAAGTGTCAGAGCAATGAGGGCCATGTGAAAAACTCAATAAAAATTGATTCTCTCACTGTCCTTCTCTCTTTAAAAAAAAAAAAAAAGTTGGAACTCTAATAATGATGCTTGCGTCTTACAGAAATCGGAGCCTCATTCTCTTAGTAACGAAGCATTAATGAGGAGAGCTGTGTCTTTGGTAACAGATAGCACCTCTACCTTTCTCTCTCAAACCACCTATGCATTGATTGAAGCAATCACCGAATATACCAAGGTAGGTCTCCTCTTTCTAAGTCTTTGATATTCTAAACCACTTGTTAGCAAATTTTGTCTCAACTCAATCTGGTGAACTTAGCCAGGTTCATTTGTTTATGCATTGTCTCTGAGTAGTTTCAACAGGGACTTTAAGGTCCACAAGCCTGAAATATTTACTCTGCGGCCTTTTACAAGAAAAGTTGCTCTAGTGCTGATTAAATCATAGTTTTTTATGCTTTTTCCAGAAACCCTTTTTGTTTTGGTACCAAGAAGTAATCCCTGGAACATTCAACTCTGAGCTACATCCCTAGCCCTTTTTATATTTTATATTTTATTGTTTTTTAGAATCGATTTTATTTAGTTTTTCATGTGGCCTTTGTTGCTCCTACCCTTTGTTGTATACATAGTGCTGTGGTTGGAACCCACATCCTTGCATGTGCCAGGCAGGCACCATAACTGCTGAGCCACCTTTCCAGCCTTTTATATTTTATTTTGAGACAGGGTCTTGCTAAGTTGCTGAGGCTGGCTTTGAACTCAACAGTCCTCCTGTCTCAGCCTCCCAGGTTGCTAGGAATATAGGCATGTGCCATCATATCCAGCCAGAAAAGTTTGTTTTTAACAGAAAAGTCTTCAATACGCCAGCACCATAATATAAAACAGGAGCCGAGCTGATCTGGTTCAATAGGGATGAAAGGGCCCAAAGTCCACCATTAGAGGTTTCTCTGTGAGGACTGCTTTAAAACCATCGATCAGCCAGGCACAGTGGTGTGTGTGCCTTTAATCCCAGCAACTTGGGAGGCTGAGGCAGGAGGATCACAAATTCAATGCCAGCTTCAGCAACTTAACAAAGCCCTAAACAACTTAGTGAGAACTTGTCTCAAAAAGAATATGTGGGAACTTAAAAGCAGCAAAGTGCTATATTGCCTGCCTGTAGTACCCCTACCCAGGAGACTGAGGCAGGAGGTTCACTGGAGCCCATGAATTAGAGGCCAGCTTGGGCAAGACAGATCCTATCTCAAAAAAAAAAAAAAAAAAAAAAAAAAGTGTTATACATTTATTTTGTACTTTTCTCTCAACCATTTGATTTTTCTTCTGCATTGTATTCTCTTTGTATGTCTGAATTGCTGCCAGGTTTTTGTTTTGTTTTAAAGAGAGAGGGGCTGGAGTGCTGGTTACCGTGCTTGCCCCAAATGCATGAGTACACGGGTTCGAACCCCAGCACCCACATACACAACTAAGTGTTGGAGCAACAAAAGCCACGTGAATCAATAAAAATTGATTCTTTCACTGTCCTCCTCTCTTCTAAAAAAGAGAATTTTTTTTAGCTTTTCACATAGCTTTCATTGTTCAGAGACTTAGTTGTGTACGTGGTGCTGGGGTTTGAACCTGAGTACTCACACATGCCAGGCAAGTGCTATAACTGCCGAGCCACCGCTCCAGCCCCTGCTGCCAGTTTTTTTAAAACACAGGTTTATAGGTAGAGATGTTAATGTCCTGGAATAATGCCTCTAACTTCAGTGAGGCACACGGAGTGTAGAGCCAATTTGTTACAATGGACTTAACCTCCTTCAGTTACAAATGTCACTGATCCTTCTAATATGCCTCACTTATTTTATACAATTTATTTATATTTGTAGGCTGTTTATACCTTAATTTCTCTGTACCGACAATATACAAGTTTACTTGGGAAAATGAATTCACAGGAGGAAGATGAAGTGTGGCAGGTGATTATAGGAGCCAGAGTTGAGGTAAGCAAAAGATTGTTAGGCATTTCTGTATTAGTGTTCAACTTCATTGTGGTATCTAAATTATTGAATTAAAGTGTCTCATCAATGAATTGTTCATTCTAAATATACTAGTTTGAATAAGTCCATTTAACTGTGCTAAACCTCTTGGTGTTGCCTAAAGCTGTTTGCTAATTTTACAGATGACTTCAAAACAACAAGAATACTTGAAGCTGGAAACCACTTGGATGACTGCAGTTGGTCTTTCAGAGATGGCAGCAGAAGCTGCATACCAATCTGGTAGGTTAAAGGATATTAGTGCATTATAGTTGTACATGATGGTGGGATTTGTTGTCACATATTCCTAGCTGCACACAATACATCATCAATACAGTTTGGTCAATATCCTCCATTCATTTATGTATGTATGTATTCATTCATTCACTCACTCATTTATTTATGAATGAAAGAGAGAGGGACAGTGAGAGAGAATCAAATTTTTATTTAGTTTTTCACGTGGATTTCTTTGCTCCGAGACTTTGTTGTGTACATGATGCTGGGGTTTGAACCTGTGTACTCACACATGCAAGGCAAATGCCATAATTATTGAGCCACTGCTCCAGCCCCCTTTATTTTATTTTTAATAAGGAAAATACCATTTGCTATATCTTCTAGCTGTAAGATTAGGGATTTAGATTAAATGGTGCAGGGCTGGAGCAGTTGCTCAGTGGTTACGGCACCTGACGGCATGCATTAGTACACATTGAAAGCCACATGAAAAACTAAATAAAATTGATTCTCTTTAAAAAAAAAAAAAAATTAAACACTGAGAAAAATGAGTATGTATTTCCCAAGAAGTGGCTGAAAGCCCTCAGTGTAGAAGTAAAATCATCATAAGAAAAATCCTAAAAGTTACTAGAAACCAAAAAAAATTATCTATAAAGAAGGTAGAACCAGACAGTCTTATCAGCAAAACTAGATGTAGGGTGATAATTGGTAACCTAGAATTTAATATCCAACTAATTTTAAAATGTGAGAGTGAAAGATATTTTCAGACATGGACTTGAAGTTTATCACAACTGCTTTCTGGATAGACTACTGATGAAGACAGAAAAATCAAAGTACTGGGGATATAACCCGGTGGAGAAGCATCCCTAGATTCAATGTCCAGTACTGTAAAATAAAATAATAATGAACATAATTTAATAAAACTTTCCAAAAGCTACAGCTAGAAAATCAGTTTTTAGTCATGCCATCTTGGGAAAAAGTGAAAGTATGCTAAGATTTTTCAAGGAAGAAGAAGTAGACATTAGCTTCATATTAGACACTGTCAAACACTACAAAAGAATTAGGATTGGAGAAAAGGGATAAAACAACAGGTTAGATTCAATTGAGGCAGGAAATGGAATAAAACTTATTTAACTAGAAAATACAAAATTATGTGTTGGAACAAGTTTAATCACAATAAGAATAGCTTATTAAATGATACTTTATCTTTGAAAAATTATTTTAGCTAAAACTTTAGAGGCCCACCTAAAATAAAATGGCATGGAAAGTTAAAAAAAGATAAAACTACCCTCAAAACCTAAGAGCAGTATCAAATCAGAAAAAGAATTGAAGGCAAAAGCAACAAGACGAAGATCAAGACAGTATCAATCATGAATGTGTACCTAAACCAGAAATACAAGAAGAAATTAAGTTTTACAGAAATGGGGTTGGGGGTTTAGCTCAGCAGCAGAGCGCTTGCCTAGCACGCGCAAGGCCCAGAGTTCGGTCCTCAGCCCTGGGAAAAAAAAAAAAGTTTTACAGAAACACATAAGATGACAAAAAAGATTAAAGCTGCTCAAGATTAGGATAAAATGATTTCAGAAAAGCTTAACCCAACATAATATGTAGTAAATATAAAACTTGATCCATTTTTTCCCCAAAATACATATTCAAGACTCAAAACTTAAAGAAGTGACATTGGACCAGTTACCAGACAACATAGTCTTTTGAAATTTCACATTCACTGACTTTTTAGCCTTTACCAAAAAGAAATATTTATATAAGGAACTCCACTGTCAACACTATTGAAGGGTCTTGTTAGTTATAAAACAGTCCAGATGTTCTGTAGATGAATTGATGTGCATATCCAACATGATGAAATATACTAGTGGGTAAAATGATAGAGCTTAAAATATTTTAAAATGAAAGTAACAGTTATAAAATATGTTCAGCAAATACCTTATTTTTTCCATGATGTACATTTACAGTAACATTTTTCTACGCATTCCCTATGCATATAGTCATATTTTAAACAATGGGAAAGATGCTTTTTAAACTTCTAAAACAGGTTATTTCTGAAGATTATTAGGTAGCCCTTTGACAATTTTATTAGTGATCTCTTAAGATGATTCTGGGAGTTGCATTTTATAATTATAATGTCTGCTGTTGGTAACTGAAGAAAAATACTGGGGTTTTGACTGAACATTCTTGCACAGTTAAATGCAGACCTGAATGTGGAGGCAGAGGACTTTATGCTTTGCAGGGAGAAGGCAGACCTAGGGGTCAGGGAAAGACTCCAAGATGGGCTCAGGTGACAGCCCCAGAGCCTCAGGCTTTCCGTTTGTCTCGGTGTGCCTTCCTCCCTGCTATCTGCTCAGTGCAGTTGTCCCATCTTTTGGCAGGAGCAGATCAGGCCTCTATAACCGCCAGGAATCACATTCAGCTGGTGAAATCGCAGGTGCAGGAGGTGCGCCAGCTCTCCCAGAAAGCAGAAACCAAGCTGGCAGAAGCACAGACACAGGAGCTGCACCAGAAAACACAGGAGGGAAGGGACGAGGGGGCCGACCAGGAACAGGAGGCCTACCTGCGTGAAGATTGAGGACCTGAGCTGCCTGCCCTGGCTGCCCACGTAGTGGGGAAAGCAGAGACGGATGTCAGCCACCAGCACAACTCTGCACAGAGAAGAGGCGGCAGGCCCTACCCTGGCCTGTCAGGCCAGCGGCTTTAGTGAGCTCTGAGTGCCTGGCCCTTTCCCCAATGCTCTCAGCTTTTAGTGGACCCGGTTCTTAGTCCTTGGCACTGTGTGTATCCAGTTTAACACTGCAACTTTCTCAGCCTACCTGCTCTCTGAGTTTTACTTCATGCCCATAGCATTTCAACACACCGGGCCAGAGAGGGGTCTTGTAGTCATGTCCTTAAGTTCAGTACCTGTTTAACCTCAGTTTAAAGCTTACTCCAGTTTTCAAATATGATTTAGTATTTGTTCCCTCCATAGAGATTTGCGTTTGGTGGGGAAGGGGAACCTGTCCAGTTTTTAAGCTTTCTTTTTGAAACATAAGTAATGCCTTCTCTGATTTGGCCTTAGCACCAGCTCCTTGGACAGCTGAGACCAAGGAGTCCAGAGTGTGTTATGTTAAGGGAATGAATGTTCCCTGGTGCTCCCAACAGGACTTACTCTTAAAACACATGCCTCTTGTTGTGTTTCCTTTCTTTCGAGTTTCTCTGTTGTACCCAAAGAAGGCAGCACGTTTTGTTACTTAAATGTTTTTGTCTCTTCTATGACCCTATTCAGTTACCTTCCTTCACTGCCCATACAGAGAGAGCGATCTCGGCAGCACTTGCTAAGCTTTGGCTCCCATTCAACGCACCCTGGGCAAATCCGACTTTCAGTGTTAATAAGAGCAAACAAGGTGGAGGGGCTGCAAAAATGAAGACAGCATTTACTATAGAAGAGCAAGGATCCGTTTTCAAGGTTTCAGTTTCTCCTCACAGAAAATCAACAGTGCGTCTACTCTTAGGGCTGTGGCTTCACCCACCCCTTAGGGCTGAGGCTTGGGAGTAGCTGCACACTTGAGCCCCTCATCTGTCACCAGAGCCCACATGGTCCACATTTCCAGAGGACTGAGGCGGTGCACCAGCAGGAGCCCCCTATACAAGCAGGGGTCTAGGGGCTGCCGTATTCCAAATGTCTTGAAACCAGCATGGTGTGTTGGCTGCACCCCCAGCTTCCTCAGGCACATGCCCACAAAGACATCATCGATGGGGAAGAGCTCAGCCTCCTCCATGGCTGCTTGGAGGTGCCTCACCATGGCTCTGGACATGACATAGCCTCCACCCCCAGCATAGGGTGGGTAATGGCGGGCCCTGTACATGGAAGGTGGGATGAAGTATTTGATTCTAGTGTTCCTGTTGGGCAGGGCTTGGTGGATGACATCTCCCACCAGGAGGTCCTGGGCTGGATCCCAGCCATCCAGGAACTCTAGCACATTGGGAACATGGACAAAGACATCGTCATCTCCCTTTAGCATGAAGTGGGCTTGGGGACAGGCAACTGCTACCCAGCGCTGCAGGTGCAGCTCCTTAAGGGTCAGGTTGAAGAAATCCTCAGCACAGTCCCACTGCAGGATATCATCAAACTCTCCACTCTCATATGCCAGCAGCTGGGCTGGGGGCAAAGGTCCTGCCACTCCAAGGAGGAACACCAGCTTCAGCTGTCGGCCCCTAGCCCAGCTCCCTGCCCGACCCCATGTGCTTCTGATGGCTGCACGCTGCTCCACATGACCAGGCTGTGACTTGATGGCCAGGAGCAGGAAGGTATCCTTGGCACAGCCGGAAGGCTCCAGCAGGATGGAGAAGTTTCGGCAGTGGCGATAAGTCAAGAAGAGGCGATGACGGCTGGGCAGGGATGGGGAGGTGTTAGCCACTGTGCGATTGGGTAGGCACTGTCTGTGCTGGGTCCCTGGGGGTGCCCAGAAGGACTGGTTGGCCTCAGAGCTGCCGGCCAGTGGATCCTCCTTCTTCAGAAAGAGCAGACGGCCGAGTAGCAATGCCAGGAAGCTATAGGGCAGCAGCCAGCCCAGCCTGTGCAACATGGCAGGGCCCTGCAGGGAGAGAGTGCCTGAGCCATACCTGTGTCCCACCCCTCCCTGAGAGCTGAGCAAGAGACCCACAGCTCTGCAGCTAAGCCTGCTGGCCTTCAGAACTGCCTTTTATTCTCAGTGTGTCCTCTGGCTGCTCGCGTTCCCCCTTCCTCCTAAGAATGGAATAAGCACACCTGCGTTTGCCTGTCTTCTGCCATCTGAGGGGAGGGCTCAGGGGCCAGCGTTTTCCCCAGAATGATCTGCAGTCATGTTGACACCACAGACATTCACAACCTTACCAAAGAAACCACATTACGGAATTTTAGTGGAAAATGATTAGACTTGGGCAGTTGGAGAGCTTGCCTGGCATGCATGAGGACCCAGGTTTGACCCAGCACCACATGCACAACTAAGCGTCAGAGAAACAAAGGCCAGATGAAAAAAAAATTGTCTTGAAAAAGATGTGATAGGGCTGGAGTGGTGGCTCAGCGGTTTCGGCACTTGCCTGGCAAGCATGAGGACCTGGGTTCAAACCCCAGCACCACATACACAACTGAGTGTTGGAGCAACGAAGGCCATGAGAAAAACTAAAGTTCTTCCTCTCTCACTGTCCCTCTCTCTAAAACAAAAAGATGTAATAATACCCTATTTAACAAAAATAATGCAGACTTAGTTTGGCCTTGGGTCAAATACATTCTAAGCATGAGTCCTGAGAGTTCTTCAAATGTAAAGTGAAACCAGAACACCAGAGTTGAATGTGTCCTCCCTGGCAAGCTCTGTTTTGGGTGTCTCTGATGACAGCCCCAGTACTGAGGTTAGGTATAGGAGCTACGGTGCAAGGCAGCAGGAGATGGTGGCCAACAAAGAGCACTCCTGGCACATCTGCCCACACTGTTCTGGATTTCATGGAGTGAGCTAAGGTTTGGGACAAAAATCACAGAGCGTGACAAGAAGTAGGAAAGCTCATACCAGGGAAAGTGTCTGCCATCCTTCCCCCACCACTACCGAGTTTTGATTTTTCTCAAAGTCTCCCAGAGACCCAACCAAAGAGAAGGAGGAGGAACATCAGGCTTCCATTTCTCATCCTGTGATTGATACCCCCAGTCCCCTCTCCATGACCACATCCTGTCCTCTTCAGTTCCAGCCAGTCTAGCTAATTTGCCTCATCCCCGTCTAGAAGAGATGCTAGGGATGCCACAACACAACACAACCGAACCAAGAGATGTGCTAAGAAAGTGGACCTGGCTGGGGAAGGTCGCGCTCTACCTAGACGGCCAAGAAAGCGTCCTGGATAAAGGGACATTCGAGCAAAAACTATGAAGCAAAGGATCAGACAGCACAAAGACCTGGGGGAGTGAATGACAGAGAGAGGGAACAGTTCAGCGCTGAGCTAAAGTAGCCAGCGGGGCAAAAGTGAGAAAGCGCGCGGCGTGTGATCCGCGACCGGCAGGGAGCGGAGCGGGCACCGGGGCAGGCGCACCACCACGCGAGGGTGTGGTCGAGGAGCAAAAGATTTCCACGTCTAAGGTCACTCCTGCCGCCGCCGCTTACCCGGACTGTGAGAAAGCAGGGAGGAGACCTGGAGACCGGCTGCTAAAGGTATTAGGCGGAAAGCGAGGCTGCGGGCCGGTGCAGCCAGGATCTCAGGTGTGCGGGATCTGCGGGGGAGGGCGCAGAGCCAGTGCTTCGGTCAGTGCGTGCGTCTCGGACAGCTGCGCCGGTAGCTCCGCTGGCTGCGGGCGAGGCTCCGCCTCCCCCGACTCGCCCACCAGCGCCAACCCGCAGCCCCCAGGCCCCTCCGCAGACACCGTCCTGCCTCGCTTCACACCTGGGCACCCTCATTTGGACCCCTGCTCGCTGGCGTCTCCCCACAGCCCCGCGTGGGCTTCAGAGCGGGTCCACCGCGCACGGGGGGTGCAGAGTCCCGAGGGGCTGCGCGCACGCCCGGGTGACCCAGCACGCTACGAAGCGGGCAGGGCCAACCTCGGGTGGGCGCCTCCAACTCGACCGTCTAAGGGATTCCTGGGGGCGAAAGGGACTGCGGTCGCCAGAGCAAGGACCCCGGTCGGAGCGCGGCCCGTAGCGCGTGGCGTCGCGGGCAGGTGGCCCAGGCTGGCACAACACGAAGGAAAGCCGCGCGACCCCGACGCCGGCGCTGGGCAGCGGGACAGAGCCCGCGCCGCTACCCGCAGGCAGTCAGCTGCAGAGGCTCAGGAGGTGGCAGCCGCCCTCCCCGCAGCGGGAGCCAGGCGCCCAGGCCCTGCGCGACCCGTTCCCCCCGAGACCTACCCAAGCGTGACTCCGGGTCGGGGAACTGGAGAAGAGCTCGCCCAGCCGAGCGAGAAACCGGAGCCCAGGTGCGCCCGGCCCGGCCACGAGCGGAGGCGGAGCTTCTGGGCGGGGCTTCCCGGGGGCGTGGCCACCGCGGGCCCGCCCACCGGCTCTCGGCCTCGCTCTGCGCGCACCTGCCCGGGCTCGCTCTCCCTGCCCCGCGCCCGCGGCTCGGCTGCCGCGCCTTTCGCTCCGGGGTGCCTGCCGGGCGGCCTGCGCCACACCCCTTCCCCGACGCGCGGCCACTACGCAGAGGCTCGGATCCCAGAACAGCCTTTACTCTCCGCCTAGGCCGCCAGCATGCGGATGGCCTCCTCCGCCGTGCGGTACTGGTTCAGCTGGATCTGCACCTCCACCGTCAGCGGATCCGGCCGGTAGTCGGGGTCGTAGATCAGGGCGGCCGATCGCACCTTCTCTGAGAAAACAAGCACAGGAGCAGATGAGTCCGCAGCGATGCATCCCCCAGACGCAAGCGCGGTCCCCAGCCCCGGGGCAGCGCAGCCTCGGAATCGGATCCAGCCCGGTTAACGCGGAAATTAAACTCGAGCCTCAGGCGAAGCTGCACGAGCCGCGCGAGGGGCTGTTCACTTAGCAGACTTGGACACAGGAGGGAGATGTTCGGCCTCGCGCATTTCACAAACGTTTTCCCAAAACATGAAACGCTTCTGGCCCTTCAGGGCAAGCAAGCGACGGAAAGCGTTTTGATCAACAAAACTGCAGCATTGGAACTTCCAGGTAGAAATGAGAATTGTGTGGCGCTGCCGCCATGAACTCGGGGCGTCCACTGCTCACCTCCCTAGTGATACCGGCAGTGTGGAATGAAAGAACGCAGGCTTTCGTTTTTTTTAAAGAGAGAACCCGTTTTACTTATTTTTCCATCTGGCCTTTGTTTCTGACACTGAGTGTGGAGGCGGTGCTGGGTTTGAACGCGGGTCCTTGTGCAAGCCGGGCAACGTGATAGCACTGAGCCACCGCTCCAGCCCCAGAGCACGATTTTCAAGAGTGTGGCAACGTCCGGAAGATGTGCATAAATCAGCGAATCCGTGCGTAACAAGTAACGAGTGCACGTTACGAGCTGTGCCTCGTAAAATGAGCACTCAAAATGGAAACAAATCAACAGGCTGTTTTCACATTGTAGCAAAAGAAGCCAGCTTGTGGAAATCCACTGCAACATCAAGGAAGAACATCCACAGTTCTTTGAAAGTCTATTAAAATATTCCTTTTCCAGGGCTGGAGCGGTGGCTCAGTGGTTTCGGCGCTTGCCTGGCAAGCACGAGGATCCGGGTTCAAACCCCAGCACCACGTACACAACTAAGTGTTTATACAACTAAGTGTTGGAGCGGCTAAGGCCATGTGAAAAACTAAATAAAGTTGTTTCTCTCTTTCTCTGTCTCTCTCACTGTCCTTCTCTCTTTATAAAAGAAAAATATTCCCTTTCCAGTTACGAATTGCTGTGAGGTTGGATTTTCTTCATTCACTTCATCAGCAATATACCAAATGTTCCACTGCAGAGGCAGCCATGAGAATCAGCTGTCCTGTGAATCCAGACACCAAACAGATTTACAGACTTTTTTAAAATATATTTTTAACTATCACCTTAATGTCTAGTACTCAGGGGGCTGCAGTGGTGGCTCGAAGGTTACAGTGCTCGCCTGGCATGCGGGAGTGCACGGGTTCGAACCCCAGCACCACGCACACAACTGAGTGTTGGAGCAACAAAGGCCATGTGAAAAAGTCAATAAAAATTTTTTAAAAATCTACTACTCAGGAAACTGAGGCAGGAAGATAATAAATTCCAGGACAGTGATCCAGTGAGACCCAACCTCAAAAATAAAAAATAAAAAGGGCTGGGATGTGGCTACATATACATGGAGCTCAGTGATAGAGCACCCCTGGGACACTCCCCATTACTGGGGCAGGGGGACCTCAAACTACCTTATTTTCACAAATAAGTGCCACTAAGCATGTGTCTGTAAGTGCATGGTCTTGAAAATCCAATAGTGTGAGGTCTCTGAACTTGTTCTTTTTCCCAGTCGTTTTGGTCATTCTTGGTCCTTTTCATATTAGTTGTAGAATCTGCTTGCTGAGCAGGGTGCACTGTGCACCCAGTAACTGGGAAGGCTGAGGTAGGACAATGGCGAGTTCAAGGTCATCTCCGTAAGTTCACTGAGACCCTGTCTCAAAAGCAAACAAGGGCTGGGATGCGGCTGGGCGGTAAAGGGTCCCTTGTCTCAATCCCCAGTACTGGGGGAGGAGGTGACATAAGTACTGGGGGAGGAGGTGACATAAGTTTAAAAACATCTGCTTGCTGATTTTGTTTTAAGAGAGGGACAGAGAGAGAGAGAGTCAACGTCTTTCCCAGTCTGGTTTTTGCGTTACGTCCACTCGGTTATGCGCAGGTGCTGGGCTTCTGCCGGCGTGGTGGTCCTGGCTTCTCCCAGCAGTGCTTCTGGCTTCCGGGCTCGGTGTGTCCTCGCTGCTGCGCTGCATGGTCTTCAGCGCTCTTTCCTCTTCGAGGTGCTTAGCT
Organism: Aplodontia rufa; assembly: GCA_004027875.1. NCBI lineage: Eukaryota > Metazoa > Chordata > Mammalia > Rodentia > Aplodontiidae > Aplodontia > Aplodontia rufa. The sequence goes on along the minus strand of PVKS010000214.1, from coordinate 73,978 downwards.
CCTAAACAACTTGGGATTTCCCAAATCTTAACAACAAATATTTGTAGCTGATTTCTGATTTAATTCTGCTGTGGTCATAGCATGTCTTTTGTATGATTTGAATTATTTTAAACATACTGAGATTTGTTTTATGGCCCAGAATGTGGAACACGTGTTCCGTGTACACTGAAAGCGCCTTGGCGCTCCTGGGCGCGTTAGCCCGAGCCAGCTGGCAGTGGCTCAGGTCCTCCGTATCCTGATTTTCTGTCACCTTGCTCTGCCAGTCATCCGGTGAGTCCAAATCTCTGCACGCAAGTGTGGACTTGTCTGTTTCCCCTTGCACGTCCATCAGCCTTTGATTTGTACTCGAAGCTTATGGTACAAGCGGGAATTGCTGTGTCCTCCACACCAATTGACCCCCTGTACTACTCTGAAATGACCCTTCTTTGTCCCTTGTAAAATTCTGTTCTCTCAAATCTATTTTTTCTGGTATTAATCCAGTCACTTCAGCTTTCTTTTGATTAGTGTTAGCATGGGTATCTTTTTCCAAACTTTAACTTTTTGGAATATTTGTATTGAAAGTAGCTCTCAGGTAGGCAGCATATACATGAGTCTTTTTTAAAGTTCAATCTAATTTGAACTGTTGTTATCATGTACCTTCTTCTATAAATGTTATAAACACCACAATATATCATTATTTTTTGTTTTAAATAACTGTCTATCACCACACCTGTAATCCGAGCAACTCAGGAGGCTAAGGCAGGAGGATCAGAAGTTTGAGGCCACCCTCAGCAACTTAGCAAGACCCTGTCTCAAAATAAAAAAGGGGTGGAGATTGTAGCTCAGTGGTAGAGTACCTCTGGGTTTAATTCACAGTACCATCACCAAAAAAAAAAAAAAAAAGAAAGAAAGAAAAGAAAAAAGAAATCAACTACCATTTAGAGAGATTTTAAAAATAAAAAACTTTATATTTACCCACTTGGCTACCATTTCTGGTGTTCTCTTCTCTGTGTAGGTGAAGATTTCTGCCTGACTCTATTTCCTTTCTGTTGAAGGGCTCCTCCTTTAACACTCTTGTACTGTGGGTAATGTAGTCTTCTAGTCTTTGCATATCTGAAAATGTTCCATTCACACTTTTTTTGTGTGCTGGGAAACAGTTTTAAGTCAAATTTATTTTTTTTAAGTATCTTAAGATGTCTTCCAGCTCGAGTTTTTTCCTTTCTCTGTGTGTGTGTGTGCGCGTGCGTGTGTGTGTGCGCGTGCGTGTGTGTGTGTGTTTTACTAGGGATTTACCCATGGGGTGCTCTACTTCTGAGTTACATCCCCAGCCCATTTTTTAACTTTTTTTAGAGTCACCCCCTTTAAAAAAAAAAAAGCAAACAGGGACAGCGAGAGAGAAAGAAAGAGAATGAATTTTTCTTTTAGTTTTTCATGTGGCTTCGCTGATGTGGCACTTTGTCGTGTATGTAGGGGTTTGAACCTGCGTCCTTGCGCATGCAAGGCAAGTGCAGCAACCACTGAGCCACCGCTCCAGCCCTTAAATTTTAAAATTTGAGACAGGGTCTCGCTAAGTGGCTGAGGCTGGTCTTGAACTTGGGATCCTCCTGCCTCAACCTCCGTCACTGGGATTATAGGCGTGAGCCACTGTGCCAGGCTTGGTTTGCATTGTTCCCACTGACAATTCTGCTTCTCGTTCTGATCTTTGCTCCTCTTTACCTGATGAGTCTTTTTACTCTGGCTCCCTTAAAATTTCTACCTTTATCACTGATTTTATCAATTTGACCATTTCTTCCTTGGTTCCGCTGTCTTTACATTTCTTGTGTTGAGAATTCATTGAGTTTCTTGGATCAGTATGTTTGTATTCTTCCACTGATTTTTTTTTTTCCTTTTAAACAGGGTTTTGCTATGTTGCCCAGGCTGGTCTTGAACTCCTGGACTAAAGGGATCCTCTTGCCTCAGCCTCCTGAGTGCTGGGACTACAGGCACAAACCACTGTGCCTGGCTCTCAAATTTCAAAACATAACGGCAATTATTTCTTCAGGCATTTTTTTTTTTTTAAAGAAAGAGGGACAGTGAGAGACAGAGAAAGAGAGAAACAACTTTATTTTTAGTTTTTCACATGGCCTTAGTTGCTCCAACACTCAGTTGTGTACGTGGTGCTGGGGTTTGAACCCGGGTCCTCGTGCTTGCCAGACAAGCGCCGAAACCGCTGAGCCACCGCTCCAGCCCCAGGCATTTTTTTCTGTCCTTTGAGAAATTCCAATTCCATGGCTATTGACCTGAGAAGTTGTCTTTCATTTTTTCTCATTTTTCTCTTTGAGTTTTATTTTGGAGAGTTTCTCTTGCTCAAGTTCACCAATGTGCCTTCTCTACTGGGCCGGTACTCCCGCTGAATGTCTTTTCATGCGACACTGCGGCTCTCATCTCTGCAAGTCTGACTTATGCTCCCTGCTGATATCAACACACACAACCACCTTTTCTCTAATTTTTTTGTTATTGTTGCTGTTGCTGTGTTTGTGCTGGAGGTTGAATCCAGGGGCACTTTGCCACTGAGCTACATTCCCAGCCCTTTTTCTTTTTTCTATTGTCTTCATCTATTAGTATATTATAGCTACTCATCACAGTGGGGTTCATTTGATGTAGTTGTAACACATAATTTTCTTCATTTAAAATGCCCAGTACTTCCCATTTTCCTCCCAATCTCTTCACTAAGCCCTGTTCTCCTTTCTCCAGTTTACTGGCCTTCCTTGTATTTATTTATTTTTCTTTTTTAAATTGGTGCATTATAGTTATATATAAAATTTTATTTTTTTAGTTGGAAACAGGGCCTCACTAAGTTGCTGAGGCTGGCCTCACACTTGCAATCCTCCTGCCTCAGCCTCCCAAGTGACTGGAATTGGAGGTGTATGCCACGGCACCTTGCTCCTCTAGCTTCCCGAGTAGATCATAGTAACTGCTTTAATGTCCTTGTCGACTAACTCTATCGTCTATGTATTTCTGAGTCCCTTTTGGTTGTCGTTATATACTGCATTTCTTGCTTTTTTCCTTGCCTGGTGATTTTCCATTGGATGGCAGACACTGTAAACTTTAGCATAGGCCTTATTTTTGGTATTCTTATAAATAACCTCAAGCTTTGTTCTGGGATAGTTGGGCCTTGCTTTCCCTGCTTCCCAGGGTGCTGTGCTCAACTCTTTCTCCTTTGTGAGCATAAGCTCATGTATTTTCATGACTTGAAACATGACCCATAAGTTGACCAGCAATATGTGCAGGTGGCTTAGATGTCCCTGCTATGCTGGCATTGGGGATTGTGTGACTTTAAATAATAGAGGCACAACCCCTGCCCTGCAGCTGAGAGTGGAGGCATTAAGCAAGCATGTGGACTGGCGGCGCAAGGAAAGCACTAGGAACGTCAGAGCGCACTCTAAGCGAGACATCAGACGCTGGCCTGCAGGGTGGTAGAGGCTGAAAGCAGACAGCCGAGGGAGCAGAGCCAGTGACAGGTGCTGAGCAGGCGCTCCAATTGGAGTCCAGGGGCCCGCAGGCCACGGGAACTTGGGTTTTATATGTGTCCACAGGAAGTCACTATCAGTTCAGTGACTGCCTTCCTGAGGGGACATGGGGAAAGGAGGCAGGTGCTGGCAAAGGACCTGAAGGCACGACGGGCAGTGAGCAAAGGGCTTTGGGGGCATTCTGCAGCCTCAGGGCACCCCTCAAGTGGCCCACTTCGTGGAGCAGCTTGTCACCCTGAGCTCTGCCTGGCAGGCACCCAGCGCCCTTTTCCACCTCCATCCAGCCCTTAAGTTCAAGGTGAACCCTTTGCATTCAGGTAAGAACTTGAAACCCACCACGTCCACGCCTGAGTCTGCACACAGCATGTGCCACCAACACCTGCTCCCAGATCGCCACCATGCCCATGGCTCCATTCCCAGCCCCCAGCCCTGGCCACGTCTAACCCAGTCTCGACGGATCCTCCCACCATGGAGACTTCAAACACTCGGACTCTATGCTCTGTGGCCTTTCTGGTTCCTGGATCGGCACCATGTTTTCAAATCTGTGCCCACGGCACCCTAAGTCAGAGCTCCATTCCTGTCCATGGCTGAGGAGCGTGAAGTTACGAACTCGTCACCCTCCCTGTCCGGCAGGGACAGAATCTGGGTTCCCTCTTTGGCCTTAGATTTTTCATCAGCCTCACAGCTGGTCTCCAGTCTCATCTCCCCATGCCACACAGTTCTTTATAAAACACAAATCTAGGGGCTGGAGCGGTGGCTCAGCAGTTGGAGCGCTTGCCTGGCACATGCAGGGACCCGGGTTCAAACCCCAGCCCCACATACATGATGAAGTTTCAGGGAAACAAAGGACAGATGGAAAAATAAATAAACTTACCTAGTTCCAAACCTCACTGGGCACTCAGAATAAATGCAGCCTGGAGCCAGGGCCACCGCCGCTCAAGCCCCCCTCACTGCACCCAGCTCCTGCGCCATGTGCTCTTCCCACCCTTCACCCCAGCAGGCTCTGGCCCTCAGGAGGATGGGGTCCCCCGCAGGGTGGGTGTGACCTCTCCACGGGCTGGAAGGCAGGATTCTCAGTCCTGCTGTCCTGGTCGCCTGGCAGGCTGGTCTCTCAGCAGAGCCTCGTCCACCCACCCAGACATCAGGCGCCCCACGCACGGCTTCTTACCTTTCTTGAGTCCTTTCTTAGCCTTCTTTGCATCCTGAAAGAGCCACCAAACAAGATGTTAACTGGGGTGGGGGCTGCTGGGGAAAGGGCAGCTGGAGGCCCCAATGAGGCCTAGGGCCCCTACCCCTCCCGGCCACTGGCTGTCCAGGAGGGTGGGGCCCCAGGGCAGGAGGGCGCCTGACCTGGACCACACTGCAGGAGCAGGCAGTGGCACCCGCAGCCCTCCTGGAGGTCCCCTCCCTGCCCTTCCCGCCCTCCTGCCCTAGCGGTGCTCTGCCTGTGAGGAGAGGGCGAAGGGAGAGGCAGAGGGACGTACCCTGGCTAACCGCAATCTGTCCGATTCAAGGGTGCGGATCACCCCAAAGTCGCACACGGTGGACACCTGGGGCTCCCCTGCCAGCAACGGCTCCAGGGCCACCAAGCCACTGCCCAGCACCTTCAGAATAGGCGGGTCCTGGCGGAGCTCCTTGGGGATTTCTCTCTTCTTCTTGAGACCCTTCCGATCCTGTGAGGGGAGGCCAGGCAGGTGGGACAGGGCCAGGCAAGGGACTGTGGCCAGGCTCTGTCCCCTCCATGGGGGTCCTCCTGCTGCAGGCCGGGGATGCCAGTACCTTGGGGGAATCCTTCTCTGCTTTCCCTTTCTTATCCGTTTCCTTCTCCCCTTTTCCTTTCTTGGCAGGCGAAGGAGGGTCAACAGGTGGCGCCAAAGGCCAGGAGAAGATCTGGGGGAATGGATGCTGGAGTGAGCAGAGGCGGCAGGGCCTGGCATGGTCGCTTCTCCCTCGCCCTGCCTGGAAAGGTGCTGAGAGGCACCTAACAAGGGAAGGCAGGGACAGGAGGGTGTGCAGCCAGTGGGAGGCTGGTGTCACCGCCCTCTGCCCACCTTCTCCTGCACGATGGTCACGGTGGTCCCTGACAGCAGGAAGGCCTTGAGTGGTACCAGGTCCCTGAAGGTGTGCTGCATCTCGTAGTTGCAGGGAATGACGTCGGCCCAGGGCTTGCGGTCAGTGCTGAAGAGGACAGTCCTTGACGGGGGACACAGGTGCTTTCACCCAGGGCTGTGGCTGGGAACCTGGGGCAAGGCTCTGAGCGGACTGCCAAGAAAACTGTATACCCACAAATGGCGTGGGACAGGGGGCCTGGAGTTACCAGGAAGGGCCACGAGGGAACGTGGGCACAGGGGAGGCAGTGAGGCGCGTGAATGCACGGAACCACCAGCCACAGCCACCAGCACATGGAGCTGAAAACTGCCACAAGTAGGAACCAAAAGGCGGAAGTGGGCTGTTCCCAGCACTCTAGGGGCAATCAAAACTGTCCTGGGGTCTGTCCTGGGGCTGAAGGTGGAAATTCACCTACAGGGAGAGGGAGAGCGAGGAGTCCAAACGACACACGGGGGCCAGAAAATCCAAAAGGATTCCAACAATCCCCACCCCCAGTATTGGGGACTGAACCCAGGGGCTCTCTACCACTGAGCCACAACCCCAGCCCTTTTTAGTTTGAGACAGCGTCTCACTGAGTTGCTGAGGTTGGCCTCAAACTTGTGATCCTCCTGAGTGGCTGGGATTACAGGAGGCACCACCCCTGGCTTGGGACACAGCCTTTATGACGGAATTATGCAGAACGGCCAAAGCAACGTGAGTGTCCTTCCCTCGAGCGAATGAACACGAGGTCTGCCCACGCAATGGGAAGGCGGGCTGCAGCACCTGGACTGTGCAGTACGGTGTGCCAAGAAGGACAAACGGTGCCACTCCCTGCACAGGACGTCTAGAGCGGCCAGAGCCACAGACAGAAGGCAGAGAGCGGATGCTGGGGCTGCAGAGAGGGGCAAGTGGCAACTGAGTGCCATTTCGGACAGAGTTTCAATCTGAGAAGATGGAAAGATCCTAGAGGGGGATGGGGACAGCTGAGAATCACTGTGAATGCACTTGATGCCACGAACTGTCACTCAAAAAAAGAGTCCCCCTCTACACACATAGTGCTGTTGTGAACCATGAACTCCAGGAGCCCCACATGGCAGTGCTCATTTTCACACACCTAGTCCAGTTTCTGGCACACTGAAAATGATATTCTGCGAATGAAAAGTTTGATGAATGAGTTACTTATGCTACTGAACTGATTGATTGGTTGATTTGGACTACAGATTGATCCGGGGCACTTTACCAGTAAGGTCCATCCCCAGTCCTTTTAATTTATTTTTATTTAGAGAAAGAGTCTTGCTAAATTGCTGAGGCTGGCCTCAAACTTGTGATCCTCCTGCCTCAGCCTCCCAAGTTGCTGGGATTGCAGGTGCGCCCACCACGCCAGGTACCGCCACTGGACTTTTTCTTATACCAGGGATTGAACCTGGGGCATTTAACCACTGAGCCACATCGCACGCAACCCCCCTTTTATTAAAGAGAGAAAAAGACAGTGATTTTTTTAAATATGGTTTTTGTTTTTCCTTTATTTGTGTTGATAGTGCTAGGGATCAAACCAGGGACCTCATGCATGCCAGGCAAGTGCCCTACCACTGAGCTGCCTCTCCAGCACCCCTCCCAGCCCTTCTTATTTTTTTATTTTGAGACAGGGTCTTCTAAGTCTAGCCTTGAACTTGTGGTCCTCCTGCTTCAGCCTCCTGAGATGCTGGGATTTCAGGCAGGTGCCACCACACCCAGCTTGGCCATTGGATTTTCTCGCCATACTGGAATCAACAATTCTCAGAACACTAAGCTGTGGGTAAGGCAGACACCATAAGCAGTGACTGTCATTAGGACAGTGGCAGCCCAGCAGCAGCTCTGCCGTGGGCAGCGGCTGAACACGTGGTCTCCACAACAGAACCACAGCACGAAGAACTCAAAATGCACTGTGGAAGTTTACAGTCTGTCCAAAACCAGAAAAGCCAGGCTCGGTGGCGCAGGTGACTAAGGAGGCTGAGGTAGGAGGGTTGATCGTTAGGTTCCAGGCCAGCCTCAGCAACTTAAAAATAAAAAACAACAGGGGATGTAGCTCAGTGGTAGAGTGCCCCAGTATCAAAATACTACTACTGCCACTATTAAGAATAATAAGTAAATTAATTAAACATTATTTTAAAATAAAAAATGAGCCAGATGGGGCGACTCACACTCGTAGTCCCAGCTATTCAGGATCTGAGACGGGAGGATCACTTGAGCTCAAGAGTTTGAGGTGGGGCTGGAGCAATGCTCAGCGGTATGGCGCTTGCCTGGCGTGCGCGAAGACGCGGGTTCAAACCCCAGCACCAGGAACACAGCTAAGTGTTACTGCAATGAAAGCCACGTGAAAAACTAAATAAAAATTGATTCTCAAAAAACAAACAAACAAACAAACAAACAAACAGAAAAATACCTGAGGCTGTCTTTCTCTCTCTGTCCCTCTCTCCTTAAAAAAACAAAACCCTGAGGACCGGCACATGGACTGACTATGGATGCGAGTGGAGCAGACACAGACCCCTCAAAAACGCACACTTCATTCACGCAAAGATGGCTGTAGAGAGCATCAGAGAAACAGCCATTGGATGGCCTTGGGGGAAGCGAAGCTGAAGCGGCCTGCGCAGAACTCAGCGCACAGGCTGGGGCTCCGGCCCGGCAGGCACAGGCCCCGGATTCCGCCCAAGCACTAAACACTGGGGCAGGGGTCGCTTTAGCTGAAGGCAGATCTGGGCGTGGAGGCTAAAGCAACAAAGACTAACAAAACAGTGCCAGAGCAGAGACTCCTCAAACAAGAATAGAACACCGAAAACTCCTGCCATCAAAGACACTACCGAGGGGCGGGAGGCTTGCCTGGCAGCATGAGGACTGGGCTCAAGCCCAGCACCACACACACAACTCAGTGTTGGAGAAACAAAGGCCACAAGATAAATAAACAAAACTGATGCTGTCCCTCTTTTATTAAAGACACTATCAAGGGAGAAAAGCCAAACCAGAGAAGGGGGAGAGTAACCTGCTGCACGTACGACCAAGAGAAGTGTACATCCCGAAAACTTCTACATAAAGGAAACCCTATGAGTCAGTAAGAAAAAGACCAGTAATGAACTTTTAAAAGATAGGTAAGAGATGCTGGGGGGTGGCACACCTGGAATCCCAGCGGCTCGGGAGGCTGAGGCAGGAGGATTGCAAGTTCAAAACCAGCCTCAGCAGCTTAGGGAGGCCCTAAGCAACTTAACAAGATCCTGCCTGTATCAAAATAAAAAATAAAAAGGGCTGGGATGTGGCTCAGTGGTTAAGCACCCTGGTTTCAATTCCTGGTACCAAAACAAAACAAATAAAATGGGTAAGAGAATCAAAGAGGAACTCTCTGAAGTATGAAATCCAAATAGCCAATAAACATGAAAAGGTATTCAAGGGCCCTAGCTATCATGGTGATGAAAGCTGAGATGGCCCTTTGACATTAAAGTGCACCCGTGCCGAGTGGGTCTGCAGCCGCTGTCCCTCACAGGGCTGCTTGCAAGGCCAGCCCTTGGGGGCTGCCTGGGAATGTGAGTTTTGCAAGAATTCCGGCAACTCTTGCACCTATCAGAGGGGCTCACTGGGCCTGGACCGTTTGCACCAGCAATGTGGTTGGGTTGGACACTGCTTTTCTTCCACCAGTCTGACATTTTGGTAGGTGCCAGGCAGCAGGCGCCTATGAGACCAGCCCTCAATGACAATTTGCCCCTCTGGGCTCAAACAAGCCTCCCCAGTAGACAGCACTTTACAAGTCACAAGGATCAGGCCCCTGCTGTGTGACTCCAGCATGATCCACAGGGACGGGACTCTTGTCCTCTGGACTTGCCCCAGCGGGCTCTTTCCCTGTTGATTTTCCTGTAATAAATCCCAGCCACGAGAAAGGCTGTATGCGGAGCCCTGAGAATCCTACTAGACCCCAAGCCTGGGGGAGAGTCTTGGAGGCCCAGCACCAACATTAGAGCCGCAAGGGAAAACCAGCAGCAGGGGGAAGATGTGGCAGGATTCTATATGCGGATCTAGGTGTAGCTCAACGCTCTGAGGCTAGCACGACTCCATTCACAGAGCTCAGCAATGGGAGAACTGAGCGGGATTCCAGAAAAATCCTCCATCATCCAAGAAGATTCTTTCACAAATAAGACAGAACGGGCGGCTGGAGCGGTGGCTCAGCGGTTACCCAGTGTGCATGAGGACACAGGTTCAAACCCCAGCACCACGTACACAACAAAGTTTATGAGCAATGAAGGCCACGTAAAAAACTAAATAAAACTGATCCTCTCTCTCTCTCTCTCTCTCTGTCTCTCTCACTGTTCCTCTCACTTTTAAAAAACAAAACAAAACAACAACAAAAAACTAGGGCCGCATGAGTGGCTCGCAGGAAAACACAGCCGGACAAGCCTGGCCCTACCGCGGCGGGAGAGCCTGGAAGGTTCTTGCCACTCCAGCTGCCAGGACGCGTCCCGGATGGACGCAAAAGCTGAACTGCAAAGCTTCCAGCCCCGGGCTGAAGTGCCCTGGCTGCCGCGCCACCCTGTCAACTCGAGAAAGCTGATCATCCAGGAAGCCTGGGCCACCAGGCACCTGGGGTTCAGCTGGGCTTTGAGGTTAGGGTTCTGGGGAAAGAGGGTTGAATGCCAACCCCAAACAGCTCGCAGGAGGGGCCGCTAAGGCCTGGGCCACCCCAGGGGCGGGGGTGGGGGGACTCTGGAGCACTGGGCCACCAGGGTGCATGGTGAAAAGGGGTGGCAGGAGGCGCAGCCTACATCTGCTGTGACCCTGGAGACCCCAGGACTTACTCCTGGCAGGGTGCCTCCTTACCCTGGGGATGGGCAGAGCCTGGGATCTATTCGCGGACGCAGCTTGGCCAGCTCTTCAGAGGAGTCGATGGACCGCGGCAGAGGCGCGGAGTGGCCTGAGATGAAGGAAGACTCCGACTCCCCCAGCTCGCTGCCACCTGACTCCAGGGAGTCGGCAGCGGCCTCCGGCTGGTGCACCTCCTCCAGCTGCTCCTCCAGGTGCTCCTCTTGGAGGCCCTCGCCGCCCAGCTCTGCGCTAGCGGAGGGCTTGACGATCTGCCCGGAACACACCCTCTGGTGGGCTTGGCTCGGCAGTGGTTGGGTGGCTTTCTCTTTTTAGTGCTGGGATGGAACCTTGGGCCCCATCCATGCTAAGCAAGCGTGCCACCACCCAGCCACACCCTAGCCCTGAAGGAATTCAAGGCATGAGCGGGCAGGATGGGCAGCTCCAGGGTGTCCCTGCTGCCACTGGGATGGAGGGGTGGATGACATTGTGGACATTGTAGAGCAGGGCCAGAAGCAATGAGCCTGGTATGAAATTCCAGGCTACTCCCATGCCAGGCTCAGATGTCACAGGGACACCAGGTGCACACGGCTGACTGTCGCCCTGGCTGGGGCAGGGCTGAAGCCAGGCCCCAGCAGAGCAACGGGTCTTCTGTCTGCACAGGAAACCCTGCCCCCAACCCACCCTGCTCCTGCCCCAGGGACGCACCTCGGCCAGCACACCCCCGTACTGGTTGCCCTCGCCTTCCTCCTCCTCCACAAAGTCATAGGTCACATAATAGTTGTAGCTGATAAAAGGGCCGTCAGGGCCCGGCTCTGGGTCAAAGACAGAGGTGTCCACAACACCCCTGACATTGCCAATGGTCACCACGAACTGTGCTTCTTGAGCCAAGAGGTCTGCAAGGAGGAGCGGCAGGACTGAGGGATCTGGGGCAGCAGAGAGGGCAGGGAAGGCGCCAGTGCCTGGATCCTTCCCTCTGTGCAGAGGTTCAAGCCCCAGCTCTGCCCAGGTCAGCGGGAGTGGTTTAGGGCATCTTTAGACTATCTGAAGCCTGGGTTCCCTCATCTGTCAGATGGGAATTGTCTTTCATTCGTTTGGTGGAGGGACTTAGGGATTGAACTCAGGGCCAGTCCTTTTTACTTTTTATTTAGAGACAGGGTCTCACTAAGTTGCTGAGGCTGGCCTCGCACAAGCAATCCTCCTGTCTCGGCCTCCCAAGTCGCTGGGATCACAGGCGTGCGCCACCACGCGCAGCTGTCCTATGGGAGTTCTAATAGAGGCTTTACAGACTGTTCTGGGAGGGTGAGGTCAACAATATCTGCCGCCTCAGCCTATGCCTGGCACACTGGGGCCATTGGTCTTCTGTCACTCTGATCTTGGGAAGGCTCTGATGCACCTTGCACCACGGGCCACAAGGGGATGATATCGAGCCACCACGGAAAGGAAGAAACTGGTGGAAAGAATTGCGGAAGCATTCCTGCCACTTCTGTCCCCAAGGCTCAGCCACAGGGGTCAATACCTGGAGAAAACCCTGACCCAGAAGTCTGAATACATCTGATGAGGGTCCAGGTCAAACAGGGAGCTAGAGCTACAGGACAGGTGGGCTCAGGGTGTGGCACCTCATCCCTGTCCCCTCCCTCCCTGGCTGTACTCACCACCACTGAGGCTGAGCCCCCGGAACTGGTGCTTCTCGCTGGGGGACACCGTGATGTCGTCCAGCACGCAGAGCCGGGTCAGGCTGTCGATGGTGAAGCCACGGTAGTATGGCACTAGCGCCAGTGGGTTTCCCTGCAGCACCAGCAGCCTCAGGCACCTGAGCGTGCTGAGGCTGGCCATCATGCCCTGCAGGTCGGTCAGGTCATTGAAGCTCAGATCCAGGGAGACGAGGTTGGGCCTGGAAGGTGGACCAGGAGTCAGGACCCAGGTGAGCAGGCGGATGCGCCCTTCACCCAGGCAGCCGGCTGAGGCCCAGCTCCGCCCTCCGCTGCTCCTACCCTGGACCCATGTTAATCCTGAGCCCCCTTCTGCCTCCTGGAACACTGCCACCTCACAGCCAAGCCTCTGCCCTCTGCTGCTCCTGCCCTGGACCCACGTTAATCCTGCACCCGCTTCTGCCCCTGGAACACTGCCACCTCACAGCCAAGTCTCTGCCCTCCGCTGCTCCTGCCCTGGACCCACGTTAATCCTGCACCCGCTTCTGCCTCCTGGAACACTGCCACCTCACAGTCTGTCGCAACTCCTGTCCACACAGAGCTCCTCTCTGGCTGAAGGTCCAGCCTAGTGTGTGTCTAGAAGGTTCTCCACAAAGCCCTATTCACTGCAAGCCATTGCAAGGAGGCAGGGAGGGTGGGTGGGGTCAGAGAAGGGTGGGTGAGAGGCGCAGGGTCCAGTTCTCAAGCTAGAGGTCACCCTCAAGGCCAGACTGGCACGTGGCCACACGAAGCTACTTGGCTCACTTCCTGGGGGGTGAATGAAGAACACACCAGCGCGCTGAAAAGAGATGCTGGCCAGGAAGGGCCAGGCAGGACAGGCAAAGAGGGGAAGAGCAAGGGAGGCTGGGGTCACAGGTGGCTTCTTCCACTGCCACGAACCAGAAACTGACCCCAGCTCTGAGGACAGCGGCCAGGGAACACCCATCAGCAACACCTTCTGTGGTGGCCCAGCTCGGCCCCCACCCCTCCTGCTAGCCTCCTCTCATGGCCCGTCCTGCCCTGCCCATGATGGTCACAGGCCACATCAGCAAAATCAATGCACAAGAAACTCGTCCTTTCAATTCCCAAACAGCAAGAAGGGCTTCACACACACGTTTCTGCAAGCCCATTCTCTGCATCAAGCACGGCTGTGGCATGTTTTCCAAATAAACAGCACACTTGGTCTTCAGTCAATGGCAGAAGCCTGAATCTGCTGTCCCAAGAAGTCCCCAGTGTGTGGTTTCCTGTCTATGATCCCTGATGGCCATGGGCAAGGGCAGAAAGGGGTGGGGCAGGGCCCAAGCTGGGAGCGTGGGAGTGGCAGAGCAGGGGGAGGAGAGGCTGCCCCTCCTACAGTGGTGTGGCTGGACCAGGAAGGCGCATCTGGGCTTCCCAGGGAAGGAGGGAGGCACTGTCCCTGCTCACCTGGGACCCTCGCCAGGCTGTGAGCTCAGGGACAGCAGGCAGCTGCACCCATGCAAACGCTACCTAAGACGCTGAGACCCACAGGTCATCACAGGTGCCCCAGAAGCCCTTCCAGCCTAGCTCTGCCTGGTGGCCTTTCAGGGGTGGCCACCAATCATCACCTCTCTCAGGTCTGGGATTTTAAGCTTCCCACTTCCCACCCAAGGAGACAAAGTCAACGGCAACCCCAGCGAGAGCCATTCTACCCATGGCCTAGCAGATGCTGGATTCTCAGGACAGGTCCTCAACCTTGGTGACCCTGCTTCTGTGTCTGCTGGCACAGGAGGGGTGAGGGGGCAAGCTGCTACAGCAATCTAGTGGAAAAAGGCCAGGGATGCTGCCGCACATCCTGCAATGCCCAGGACAGCCCCACAGCACAGTGTGACAGGCCCAATGTCAACAGAGCCCATGCTGAAAAACTCTCTTCTAATGTATGGCTCCCACCACCCCCTGAGTGTCAGTGGCTGAATGAGATCCTAAGTGGATTCCGCAGCCACTGGGAAGTTATAGAAACAGCGGCCCTCCCTCCCCTTCCCTCGCAGCGCCCATTACCAGTAGTTGCTGGTGACATAGAGACTCTCCAAGGGGCCCAGCAGTTTGTTGTGGCCCAGCCCCAAGTGCTGGAGCACGGGGGGCGGGTGTGCGCACAGACACTCCATGCTGCGGATCTGGTTGCCATAGAGCTCCAGGACCTGGGGGACACACGGGCCCCTGCATCAGTGTCCTGCCTCCTGCCTCCTGCCGTGGCAAACTCAGAAGAAATGGTGTGCTTTCGTGGCCTGCCTTCCTGCACCCAATTGGACTCCATTTAAAAATGCAGGAGGGGGGCTGGGGCAGTGGCTCAGCGGTTACAGCACTTGCCTGGCATGCGGGAGGACAGGGGTTCAAACCCCAGTGTCGGAAAAATTCTTTTCCCTCCCCTCTGTGAATGGGAAGTTTGGAAGGGGAGGTGATGGGAAAGCGTCTCTGGGAATGTCTCATCCAAGGCCTTGCCTGGGGTCAGCCAGACCTGAGTTTCTTTTGCCCCTAAATCCACCATTCATATTGTGTAACTTAAAATTGGGGCCATTGTGACATGCGCAGTGGAGCATGGACCTTTTTTAATTTTTATTTTCATGGTGGTAAAAGGTCTGTTACATAAATTTGCCATTTATCCATTTCTAAGGGTACAGTTCGGTGACATGCATGATGTCCATAATGCTGTGCCACCACCATCACTGTTCCCAAAACTTTCAAACAGAAACTCGGGGGTCTCTGAGCAATCGCGGCCTGGTGCCCTTCCCCAGTCCACAGGGACTCCAGTCTCTGTCTCCGTGGGCTCGCCCCTTCTAGACACCTCATAATAACCAAGGAGATCTGCCCTGTGGGTCTGGCTCCCTCACTTAGCTGATGCCCCGTAGGTTCACTCAAGCTAAGCCACCATCAGAATTGCCACCTTTTTTTTTTTAACCTAGTGACTTTTCTTTTTAAATAGAGAAGGAGAGAGAGAGAGAGAGAGAGACAGAGAGAGAGAGAGAGAGAGAGAATCAATTTTATTTCATTTTGCATCTGGTTTTCATTGCTCCCTCACTTCCTTGCGTACGTGGTGCTGCGGTTTGAGCCCTTATCCTCACGCACGCCAGGCAAGTGCCGTAACCACTTAGCCACCGCTCAGCCCCCAGAATTCCCTTCTTTTTATGGGTGAATCCTATCCCCTTATGTTGCTAGGCCACCTTTTGTCCATGCACTCGTGCAGTTACAGACATGCGTCCTTTCCACCTCCGGCTACTCAACACTGGGGAACAAGACCCACTTGCATCCCCGACCTCAGTTCTTTTGGGTATACGCTAGGAGGGGGTTGCTGGGCTCAACAGGATTTCAGTTTAACTTTTTGAGGAACATGGCCTATATTTTAAAGGCCTGAGCTTGGGCCTTAATGCAGAGCCACCCTGATCAAACCTATGCAGGGAGAATTAGAGGTGGCATCTCTGGGGCGCTGGCTCAGAGACCCCAAGTGGGAGTGGGTTCCCGTACCTTGAGTGTTGGGGGGAGATTGGCAGCATCGATGTCCTTGATTTTATTGGCGCTCAGGACCAACTCCTCAAGGTTGATAAACTTTAGGAGGTCTTTATCCACCAGGCTCACCTGAAGGGAAGGAAAGGAAGCTGAGGACACTAGAGGGCCAGGTGGCACTGCAGCAGAAACCAACAGGGACACAACAGCTCATCCATTCCCAGCACTTCCAATCCCACCAACCTCTCTGTCTCCTCCTGTACCCATCTGCAGGACTCAAGGGCCTCTTCCAACCCTGCCTCTCCTCTGACAGTTCCAGGCCAGTGTCCTATGTCCCTTGCTGGACCGTGAGAAGCTTGGGAGGGCAGGAACCTGGTCTTCTTCACTATCTACCCCAGAGCTACAGTGTCCTGCTGGCTGCCTGGTACTGGAGCTGACTATTGTCTCTAGGAGCCACTGTGGCTTGTACAGAGCCAGGCAAGAGCAGGAGCATCAGTGCCCTGTCCATCAATCCTCAGTTCAAGGGCCTTCCTGGATGGCTTCTTTCCCCTACAGTGACCAACTGTGCCGGTTGGAGGGGCCTCCCAGGACATGAAACTTTCAGCACGAACACTGGGGAAAGTCCCTGGCAAACTGCTTGCCCTGATCATCCTCTGGTAGTGTGCAACTTCCCAGTTTCTCCGTAAAAGGAAGCAAAGACTTAGGAAGGCTGAGACCAAGCTTCCATGCAACATTTGAACTCTGTTATCTATCTAAGCAAAGAAGGCTTCTTAGTAACAGAAATGAACAAAGTCAGCTCTGTGCCAAAGCTCGCCAGCCCCTGTTCCCACAGTTTAAATAAAACAAAAAACAATATGGGCAGGGTGTGGTAGCACATGCCTGTAATCCCAGTGACTCGGTAGGCTGAGGCAGGAGGATCACAAGTTTAAGGCCAGCCTCAGCAAATTAGCTAGACCCTGTCTCAAAATTAAAAAAAAAAAAAAAAAGAGGCTGGAGCAGCGACTCCGCGGTTATGGTGCTTGCCTGGCATGCACAAGGACGATGGTTCGAACCCCAGCACCATGTATACAACTAAGTGTTGGAGCAATGAAAGTCACATGAAAAACTAAATAAAATTGATTCTCTCTCTGTCCCTCACTGTTCCTCACTCTCTAAAAATGGGGATATGGTTCAGTGGTAAAATGCCCCTGGGTTCAACCCCCAGTACCAAACCAAACCAATATGGGCCTCATCGTTTTTTTATTTACTCAATATGGGCCCTTAGCAAGGTCTTTACTAGGATGCAGGAGGGCCGAGTACAGGCGTGCAAGGAATTGCCTAGAGGAGACACACATGGACTCCCCAAGGGCTCAGCAAAATATGGCTGAGCCCTGCTTGCTGGACAAGCTGGCGAGCTTGGTTAGAAGGCAGGGGTGACCACGGGATCTGCCACCACTCAGCTCCCCCTCCAATCCCATGTGCAGGACCCACCTGTTTGTCCACCACCCGCAGCAACCGGAAATAGGAATAGAAGAAGGTGTCTTTGAGCACCAGTGGATTCCGGATGGCCAGTTCTCTCAGAAAGTGGTCCTCGGCACTGGAGTCCTCCATTGGGGCCCAGGGCGAGTGGGGACCACGCACCAGCCCCAGTAGGGCCTCTACAGTCTCCTCCCCAGGGCTGACCATCTCCTCCTCCCTGGGGATCAGCTCCCTCCAGGTTCGCCATGTTTTAGGAAGAAAACGTGACTTATTCTGCAATGTTGGAGGTGGACAATTTCATTAGGTCTCACCGCATCCTTGAATGACAGGAGATAAAGAATTTAGAAATCTCGACAATGAGCGACCAATAACTTGACTGATGATGAGCCATGGCTATGACTACAGATGAGAGAGGATGCAATATACTTAAAAGGCCTGATTCCTGTCTTGGGGAGTTTGATTACTATATTTCACATGATTTATGCAGATTTATGTACTACAAGCCAAGAGGTTTGACAGTCATTCGGGGCAATATAATTAATCAAGGAAAAGTTTTTCGAAGAGGAGGTGGCAAGATGAAAATGTAAACCTAGAACCTTTACGTTGAGGAACTAGAAGATGAACGAGTTCTTTCCCAGATTTTACTCTCTCACAGTCCAGAAGAGGGGCAGTGTCCGACTGAGAATCCAGGGTCTCACAATGCTAGGCAAGCATCTACCACTGAGCTACACCCCCAGTACAATATACATCTTGAAACCCTAAGGCTTAGTGCAGTGCCTGGGGTACAGTAAGTGCTCAACCAACATCTGCCGACTAAGCAAACAAATGAATACTTTCCCCAACTGGTGTCTCAGTTTTCCTGTGAAGAGGGACCAACAGCTTCCCGGTTCTCCTTATCACGAGAGTCGGGGCAGCTCCAGCTTCTGGCCCACTCAAAACTCTCAAGACATTCCTGAGCACAGATAAGGTTCTGGTTCTCGTCCCCATCCTGTGCACCTAGCTGATGACAAGGATCCCTGTGGCCACACGGAACAGGGCTGTGTCTGCAGGGTGAGTGTTCAGATCAACGCTGCTGGGAGCAGGGCCTTCGAGGGCGGATTCTCCTCCTCTGACCTGCGACAGCTATGCTCTGCACTGCCTTCCCTTCTTTCTCACCTAGGCAAGGAAGCGGGTCAGGCAGCCTCTGCGTAGTCTTCCTGAGCCCTTCAGGCGCCCCTCCGGGAGAGGCTGTAGGAGGGAAGAGTCTAGACCTCACCGACAAATGGAGGGTGGCAGAGCACTCCGGGCCAAGCCTCAGGACCCCGGTGGAACCATCTCCCACACGTGGCTCTGGGCCCCATGAAGTCAAGAAACAGCCCAGAACAACGCTGTTCCGCCAAAGCCTCTTGGAAGCAGGCAGGGCGCCTCCAGTCTCCCGAAGGGCCCAGGGTCAGGGGGCCCAGCCTGCGTACTTGGGATGAAGAGGTCAGTGCCCTCCGGCCCAGGTGGGGGCTTCGTCTGCCTGGCCCTCAGCGTCCCCACGGTCCACCACCGCTCCCCAGAAGCCTGCAGCCAGACCCCCTCAGGTCTTGGGGTCAGCCACCTGCTGGGGCTGGGCACCGCCGTGTCCCGGGCCAGTGCTCCCAGCCCTTCCCTCCCTCCAGCCCCGCCGCCGCAGGCCCCGCGGGCGCCCGCACCCAGCTGCCCACGCCGCACGGGAACTCGCGCAGACACAGCTTCCGCAGGTGGTCCCGCACTGCCTCGCTCACGGTGTCGGGCGCGCTCCCGCTGCCGCTGCTGCTGCTGCTGCTGGGAAGCGGCTCCATGCGGCCTCCGCGGGCCTGCTGCTAGGCAACGCCGCGCTGCTGGGCAACTCCGACGCTTCTCGCCACGGCGGCGCGCGCTCCCGCCAGCTCCCGCGAGAAGACCCGGGCCCCGCCCCTATCCCGCCCACCTCTGTGCAAAACTGGATGAGCGGCAGGTTCCGAGCGCTTCGCACGCGAGCGCCTGTACGGGACGCCTGTCCTGTTCACCTCCAAGGGTTCCGCGCGAGGAAGAGCGCTTCGCAGCCCCTCCTGGCAGATCAGAACCGAGGAGCCCAGGGTCGGACCTCTGCAGACTCCAGTGGGGGACTGCAGGGTCGCTCTCCCCTCCCCGGGGTCGATCACCGTGGAACCCCAGACCGCACTGTAGAGTGTTCCAGAGCAGAGCCACTCAGTAGGCGCGCCTGGGTCGTGCTGTGAAATTCGTGCATAAGAGGATTTCCTGTAATTGGCAAATGCAGCGTCTCTGTTGAGATATAATTTACATGCTATAAAATTCCTCCTTTTAAAATGTACAGTTCTGGGGCTGGAGCGGTGGCTCAGCGGTTACAGCGCTTGCCTGGCATGCGCAAGGACGTGAGTTCAAACCCCAGCACCCACGTACACAACCAAGTGTCAGAGCAACGGAGGTCACGTGAAAAACTAAATGAAAACTGATTCGGTCTCTCTCACACTGTCCCCTCTTTCTTTACAATAAATAAACAAATAAAGAAAGTGTGCAGTTCTGTGATTTTCCCCCCAGGTACTGGGGATTAAATCCACAAGTGCTCTACTACTGAGCTGCATCCCCAGCCCTTTTTGTAGTGGAATTTTATATAGTGAAATGACTTAAAATGTAGATTTTTATATGGTCTTGTGCCTGGCTTCCTTCACTTAGTGTGTTTTCAAGGTTCATCTGTGCGGCAGGGGGTGTCTGAGCTTCATTTTCATGGCTGAATAATAATCTGTTGTGTGAATAGACCATGCTTTGTGTACCCACTTGTCACTGAATGGGTATTTAGATTGTTTCCATTTTGGCTGCTAGGAACGGTGCTGCTGTGAACACTGGTATACACTTTTTGGGTGAACATCTGTTTTTACTTTTGAGTAGATACCAAGGAATAGAACTGCTAGGTCGTTTGGTAACTGTATTTTTAACATTTTGAGGAAGTGCCAAACTGTTCCTCACTGGCTGCACCATTTTATACCCCCTTCAGTAATGTATGGGGTTCCAATTTTTCCATATTCCCAACAGCTTTTTTTTTTTAAGAGAAGGACAGTGAGAGAGAGAATCAATTTTATTTAGTTTTTACGTGGCTTTTGTTGCTCTGACAGTTCGCTGAGTACATGGTGCTGGGGTTTGAACCCTTGCCCAGCCGTCACCGCTGAGCCACTGCTCCAGCCCCTGGACTCTTGCCTTTGGCCATCTATCTACTCAATGGAATCAGCCACAGTACAGGGGTCAAGAGCTCAAAAATGGCTCCTGCCCATTTGGCACTCACAGGAACAATGAGTTTCCCAAGAGAGAGTTTATCTGCAAGACGACCAAGCATGGTAACAGGAGATTCAAGTCCCAATCCACCTCCCCAAGGGTAGGGTTTGGGGATTCTTATGGGATAAAGAAGCAGGGTGAGTTAAGATGTGGGGACAGGTGATTGGAGGTGAAATCTTCAGTGAGCTGCACTTGTGAAATCAGTCTTCCCTTGAAAACATGGAGGTGCCAACAGGATCTGAGGGTGGGGTTTTCAGCTGTCTCACTTCCAAAAGTCACCTGGTGAACACCTGTGCAGGCCCCAGTGAAGAGTTAGTGGTTTTGATAAAAACGGACTTAAAGTCCCTGAAAATAACCTGAGTAACTGTTATCATCACAATCCGCACGTCAGAAGTGTCACATACCGCAGACCTGGTGGTGACTAATAATAAATTGCTTAATTGCATGACCTCCAAAATTAGTGATTCATAAAGTCAACTAAATGCAAGTGAAGCAGGATTCCCTCAGGGATTAATCCCAGGGGTGCTTAACCACTGACCCACATCCTCAACTCTTTTTATTTCTTTTTTTTTTTTTTTTTTTGAGACAGGTCTCACTAAGTTTCTCAGGGCCTTGCTAAATTGCTGAGGCTGTCCTTGAACTTGCCACCCTCCTGCCTGAGCCTCCCGGTCCCTGGGATTACAGGCGCACCACCACACCCAGGCTGTACTCACTTTTTCCTCTCTGCCCAAACCACCACAATTGGGCTTCTACCCTCAACAATTTGTTTAAAGTCCCCTAGGAAGATCCTGTGACCTTGTGTTGCCAGGCATAATCTCTTCAGCCTTATCTCTGACCTCTCCACGGCTTATGAAGATGCCAACCATTTCCTGTCTTGAAAAGCCACTTTCATCTCATTCCATGACAACCTGCTTTTCTTGTACTTTTCCTCCCGAATGCCATCTAAGATTGCAGCCCGATCATCTTCCTCTTCCTGTTCCATTAATGGAGCCGCCACGCTCGACTTCCGTTTCTTGCAATGGTCATCTCTTGGGGGCTTACAGCTTTATCAACCGCATTATATTGATGGCACCCAAATTTAGATCTCTGTTCTCTCCTTTAGGCTCCAAATGCCAATGACCGATGGCCAACTGTGTCTCCACCTAACACCTCTGCCTCACCATGTCAAAGACTGAACTTGTCACTGTCCCCATGCGCCAGGTGTTCTCTTCTCCCTGTGAGCCTCTCTGTGCAATCACCATCCATCCAGATGCCCAATCTGAACCCCTAGCAGGCCTCCAAGCCCCTCCCATAGCAGTCCCATCTTGTGGGCACCTTGCCAGTGGATCTACACTCTTTCATCTCCACAGTCACTGCTCCCCTGCTCAAAGCCTCATGGGCATGTTGAGTTGGGACATTTGGGCGGACTTTAACACCCAGAGTTTGAAGGAAGACTTAAAGTACAGGAAATACAGGTCAAGGTGTATGCCTCTGACACATGTTCATAAATAGCCAAGCAGGCCGGCCACTGAGAAGGCCCCATCAGAGTCAGGAGAGCCATGTTCTAGGAGGGGAAGAGAACAGCTTTTAAGAAGGCAGAAGTAGGGGCTGGAGCGGTGGCTCAGCAGTTAGAGCCTGGCATGTGAGAGGACCAGGGTTCGAATACCAGCACCATGACTATCATAGAAAAAAGACCAGATGGAAAAATAAATAAAATTGATTCTCTCTCTCTTTCACTTTCTTTAAAAAAAGAAGAAGAAGGTGGGAGTGGCTGGGGATGCCGCTCAGTGGTGGCACACTCGCCTACCATGTGCAAGGCCCTGGGTTCCATCGCAGACTGCAAAGCAGACTTAAAAATTTTAAACAGAAGTGACAGCTGTTGGCATTATTATAAATCAAGGAGCGGTCACAGTGAAAGCTGAAAAAAACTGGTAAGGCTGGCGGCAGCAGATCTCTAGGACTGTGTTAGTTCCCTTGTTGCTGCGACAAATACCACAAATGTAACAATTTAAACCCATGAATTTGCCAGGTGCATGGCCCATGCTTGTAATCCTAGCGGGTCAGGAGGCTGAGGCGGGAGGATTAAAAATTCAAAGTCAGCCTCAGCACCTTTGTGAGGCCCTGTTTCAAAATAAAACACAGGGGCTGGGGCAGTGGCTTAGCGGTTGTGGTACCTGCCTGGCATGCATGAGGATGTGGGTTCAAACCCCAGCACCACATATGCAATGAAGTGTCAAAGCAACAAAAACCACATGAAAAGCTAAGTCAAATTGATTCTCTCTCTCTCTCTCTCTTTCTGTCCCTTTCTCAAAAAAGAAAAGAAAGAAAGAAAAGAAAAAGAAAGAAAGAAAGAAAAAAGAAGGAAGGAAGGGCTGGGGATATGGTTAAGTTCCCTTGGGTTCAATCCCTGGTACAAAAAAAAAAAAAAAAAAACAAAACCCAAAAAACCACCAACAAACAATAACAACAACTACAACCGCAGCAGGAGTTTACTCTTCCTTAGGTCAGAAGTCCAGCACGTTTGACCAGGACAAAGGCTAGGACTAACATTCTCACCTAGGGCTCAGGGTCCTCTTCGAAGCTGGAATTTGTGGGCCAAATTGATTTTCCTTTCACACTGACTCTCCACGTGACACCTTCTGTTTTTGAGCCAGCTGGGTCTTCTTGGGCTTGCAATCTCTCTGACATCCTCTTTGGCCCTCCTCTTCCTGTTTAAATTTAATTAATTAATCTGTTTTAGTACTGGGGATTGAACCTGGGACACTCTAAAGCCACATCCCCAGCCCTTTTCATTTTTAATTTTGAGACAGGGTCTTGCTAAGTTGCCCAGGCTGGCCTCCAACCTGCCATCTTCCTGCCTCAGCCTCCCACATTGTGGACTACAAGCATGTGGCCCCTGTCCTGGCTTGAATCATCTCTTTAATTCTCTTCCACAACAGTCCTACAGCCGATTCTGGGCCTCCATCTCCACCCACGCTGCCCTTCTCCAAGCCGCCATCCTCTCTCCCCTGGGGAACTACGCGACCTTCTCACTGGTCCCCCAGCTTCCACATTGATTCCTGCAACCCCACCCTCCACTCGACACCCTGGGGTTTTTGTTTTGCTCTCTCTCATTTTAAAGCACACCAGATCCTACATCTGTCTCCCAAAAGCCATCCACTGATGGCTTGGAAGAAAGCCCTTCACCCTTGGAAGAAAACCTGAGTTCTTCACTGAGGACTCTGCCCTGGCTTCTGCCTGGCTTTCTCTCACTTCGCCCGTGACCTTCTCCCTGCTCACAGGAATGCACAGAGCTCTTCTTCACCTAAGGACTTTTACACCAGCTTCACCCCTGCTCTCCCCAGATTTTCCTTCTTATCTTTCGGGCCTCCTTCTAAATGTCACCTTCTCAAAGCGACTTCTGGTCCCCTGACTTCAAGCATCTCACCCATCCCCCCACCACCATGTGCTTCTGTGTGCACAGTTATAAATCCTGGGTGCATTCTCTTTATTTGTTATTTTTTCCTTGCTGCCTCTTGCCCACTGCATGCCAGTCCTAGAGGACAGGACCTTGTCTAACTTGTTCACTGCCATTCCTAGGGCCCTAGGAAGGCACCTAATCAGAGTTGGCACTCGAAATAGGTAGAAATTATTCTGCTTGGTAACTCTTTTTTTTTTTTTTTTAAGAGAGAGAGAGACAGTGAGAGAGAATTGATTTTATTTAGGTTTTCACGTGGCTTTTGTTGCTCTGACACTTAGTTGTGTACATGGTGCTGCAGTTTGAACCCACGTCCTTGCGCATGCCAGGCAAGCGTGGCTACCACCAAGCCACTGCTCCAGCCCTGGCTGGTAACTCTTGATCTTAGGCTCTGGTTCCAGGGCCTGGGATTGAAAAGGTACTGTTGGGAGCCCAGGGACATCCGAGTCCAGCAGAGAAGAGTTGAAGTCTTTGACTCACGGCAGACGCAGTGGTTATCCGGGCCATCCCCGCACACTGGCCTGGGCGCGCTTCAGAAACTCCCAAAGATAACAGTCCACAAATGTCACTCAGCAGCTTCGAGCCTACCCACGCTCCACATGCACCGTCTCCCCAGAAATTCCCTGTGGGGCACTGGCCCTCCAGCCCTGCCAGTCACTTCTTCCTTGGTGGTTGTGCCTTTCAACCCTGGGCTTCAAAATTTCCTCTAGTCAAATCAAACAGCTCTTTCCAAGAAGAAATGGCCAAGATGTGTGCGCCTTCCTGTGCAGCCCGCCGGTGGCTGCGTCAGGCCTCGGGTAACCTCAGCATTTCCTCCCAGCCCCACTTCACCCAGCCTGGGCTGGCAGAATTTTCAAAGTGTTTTCTGGAGAAAAGCTGAGCAATGGTTTTGCCATGGGCGGGACAAGGGTTGTTACCCTTCTTCCTCACGCTGACCCTTTATATATCTCCTGGCGGCCATGGTGAACACATCTGGCTCCAGAGGCCTCTGCCGAAGCTGGCCTTGCCTCCTCCATCACCATGATCTCCCGCACAGGTACCTCTGCGCTGGCTGTTTCTCAGGCATGGTCTTATCTCCCCAAGGAGGAAGACACTAGAAGGGACCCACTGAGCTGCTGTGATTGAAGACGGGAGGGCAGGGACGGCCTCACAGCTTCATTCTTTCCTCCAGGACTCACGAAGCCTGCCCTGGTGCTGCTCTGCTGTATGGGAACCTGGCTGTTCATCCACACGTCACCCGTTCCTACTCCTACACCAACAGACTGCGAAGTACAGCTAATACTCAGGAACCTACGGAACCGGTCCATACGGCTTTTGCAAGACTATGTAAGTGCCCTAGAAACTGATTTGCCAAACCACTCACTTAAAATGCCTTTCACTGCCCCAGAAGCAGCTACGCTTTCCAGGTCTCACCTAGCTGTACAGGAAGGAGTTCAGCGTTTATGATGTAGGAGGCAGAGGCAGAGGCCGGCCCAGAGGCTCAGAACTTCAGTCGTTTCCAGTACACCATAGGATGTGTGTGTGCTTGCCTCTATCTCAGGCCTGTTGGGTGCACAGTACTATTCCATGAGTTCCCCTGTGGCACATCCTCTGCTATGGCAGGCACCCGTGAAGAGCAGCGAAAGCCAATCAAAGCTGCAGAGTATGTCCCTGCAAAAGCGGGATTGAATACTCTGTGGCCTCTGAGGGTCTCTTCCTTCGGAGAAGGGGGTTAACTGATGAGGGGTGGGTGCCTGCTGCTCTGTTTGTACAGTAAGGGCCCAGACTGCTGGCAGGGCCCCTGTAGGGTCTGACTAAACAAATGCAAATACTCCTTCATTTCTCAGGGCTGGCATCAAGGCAGGGCCTCCTAGATAGCTTTGATTAAACAAATACAAGAGCTCAGGACAATCATGATATTGACATTATTCCTTGTATCGTCCCTGGCATTTAACGCTAGCCTGGGCTTTTTGTTTGTTTTGGTTCCCGGGACTGAACCCAGGGGTGCTTAACCACTGAGCCACACCCACAGCCCTTTTTATTTTTGATTTTGAGACAGGGGTCTCGCTAAGTTGCTGAGGGCCTTGCTAAGTTGCCAAGGCTGGCTTTGAACTTGCAATCCTCCTGCCTCAGCCTCCAGAGCTTCTGGGATTGCAGGCGTGTTGGACTTCTTAAAACAAAGCAGAGGTGCTGGGCCTGTTCAGATTGATGAGGCCTCTGAGCAACTCCATTTA
The DNA here is from genome assembly GCA_004027875.1 of Aplodontia rufa. Taxonomy (NCBI): domain Eukaryota; kingdom Metazoa; phylum Chordata; class Mammalia; order Rodentia; family Aplodontiidae; genus Aplodontia; species Aplodontia rufa. The sequence continues at coordinate 48,057 of PVKS010000214.1, read as the reverse complement.
ACCTGGCAGCATTAGTCCCTAGGATGCGGGAAGGGAGAGAGGTGGGTCGGAGCCCTCCGTTTGTTTCTAAAAATTCTCCCTAGCTGCTGCTTTTTCTTTTTCTTTTTCTTTTTTTAGGAGAGTAAGGGGCTGGAGTGGTTACTCAGCGCAGTTGGAGCGCTTGCAAGGACCCGGGTTTGAACCCCAGCCACACATGCACAACTAGGTGTTAGAGAAACAAAGCTCTTTAAAATAAGAGAGAGAGAGAGTGAGAGAGAGAGGAAAGAGAGAATCAACTTTACTTAGTTTTTCATGTCACCTTCATTGCTCTGAGACTTTTCTGTGTACGTGGTACTGGGGGTCCTCGCGCATGCTGGGCAAACGCCTTAAATGCTGAGCCATCGCTCCAGCCCCCTCTTTCACTGTTTTGAGAGAAAGAACCAAATTTATTTTTCCTCCTGGTTGTAATTTAGTCTGCTTTTGTTTGTTTTTTTTCAGGGCTGAGGACCAAACTCCAGCCTTGCGCATGCTAGGCAGGCGCTCGCCACTGAGCTAAATCCCCAGCCCCTGCTTTTGTTTTCTAAAGAGAGTCAATTTTTATTTATTTTTTCATCTGGTTTTTGTTTTCCCAACACTTTGTTGCGTGTGTGGTGCTGGGGTTTGAACCCAAGTCCTTGCGCATGCCAGGCAAGTGCTCTACCACTGAGCCACCACTCTGGTGGCCTCTGTTAGGAGGAGGCGGGAGGGAGCAGCGGTTATGAACGCGGGCCTGGAACTACGGCCTGCTGCAGTGGGTACGCTGGGCTTGCCACTCGATCCTGCCAGCCCCATGAACCAACCGAGGCCTCGTTTCCTCTGGAAACGGTGCTGGCCATAGTCTCGGGGGTTGTCACAACAGTTGGATAGGGGTCAGCCAGGGGAAGCTGTTGACCGTTAGCTTCCGGGCTCTTGAGGTTGGATTGCAAATCTAACGCTCAGAACCCTGCTTCTCCCCAATTCCCACAGATGGTGGAAGAGACTTGGATGCTCACACACCAAGCCAGGGTGAACCAAAAGTACCCGCTGCCCTGCTTCAGCCCTGGCCCCGAGGCATCCAGCAACATCTCGGTGATCCAGGCCTATTTGAGGAAGACCAACAAAACAGATCCTGAGGTTTTAGAGCAGCTCGATAAACTCAAATATAGAGACACACCTGAGACTCTGGGTACCGCATCTGCAGAGCTCTCGGATGCCTTTGAGTGGAAGAGCTTCATTGTGGCCGTGCTCCAGCAGTTCTCCGACTGCATGGCAACAGCCCACGAGGCCTTTACGAAAGGCCTAGGCCATAGGGGTACGCCGTGCTGACCCCTGAGCCCCACGACTCCTGGGCCTGCAAGGGCCAGGTTTCCACGTGTGAACTACCTTGAATTAACTGTTATGAGTCTTGGTATTTATAGAATATTTTTCTTTAACATGTGAGGGCTGGAGGTGCCGGCTGTATTAATTTATTGGTATTTATTGTACTGAGTGGTTAATGCTCCTTAGAGGAGCCCTTGGTCTCTATTTAATAAATTATATTTGATTTTTCTCACAGCAGTCTGTTGGATTTTGTGCTGGGTTGAAATCAATGGGTGTGACCGAAGAGGATGGAATGTTCTGTAAACAGTTGATGCTCTGTCTCGGTCATTTCACTGCACAGGACAGACAGACCCACAGCAGCAATAACCGCTGGTTGTTTTTTTTTTTTTTTTTTTTTCAGTACTGGGAATTGAATCCAGGCCGCCCTAATGTTGAGCTTTTTTTATTCCCAGCAATTTTTTACTGTTTATTTTGAGACAGGGCCTTGCTAAGTTGCAGAGGCTGGCCTTGAACTTGGGACCCTCTGGGCCAGCAGCAATAGGCATTTCCTGAGCATTTCTTTGTGTCAGGTTATGCAAATGTCAGCACTGTCCTCTTTGTATAGGTGGAGAAACTGAGGCAGGAGGTCGTTCAGTCGCTTGCTCAATGCCACACAGCTATTAAGTGGTGGGACCCAGACCGGGCTTGAGCTTCAGTGCTTCACCAACCTCGGCCCCTCTCTGTGTGTAACAGGGTCTCAGGCACTTGATGCCTGGCACAGAGCAATCATTCAGCACCTGCTGCACGGTCCCCCTTGCCTCCCCAGAGCCTCTGCATCTCTTCTGGACCCCCTCAAAGCCCAGACTGAGGACTTTCTTGTTTGAATAAAACTTGTGTCCAAAGCTATGAAGGGTTCCTGGGGACGAGTGGACGAGCGTTTGTCAAAGTGTGGTTTGTGGACCTGAAGCCACTGTAGAATGTGTCATCGCATTAGAAATGCAAGTGCTTGGGCCCCACCTGCCAACTCAGACAGCACAGCACGCTGGTGTGTGTGTGTGTGTGTGTCACCGGGGGCCACATGCAGTCCCTTGCACATGCTAGGCAAGCACTCTCCCTCTGAGAAGCCCTGATCGGAGCCAACGCGCTTTCATTCACCATCATCTGAACTATGGGTAAACTGAGGCCCAAAGAGGGGTTTTACACAAATCCACACAGAAGGGATGCAGTTGGGTCTTGAACTTCTCATTCCTACTCATGGGTGCTTCCACGCCAATCTCACTCCAGGCTTTTGAGCCCCCAGATGACCTAGTCTCCAATGACAATGTTCTGGTGGTCCTTCCAGGAACCCCCCCTATGGAGAGCAGCTATTGCTTTTTGACTCTCCTATATCAGAGCACCTTCATTATTAAGTTATCCAAAACTTGGAAATAAGGCAAGAAGAGGACTATGAATCCTTTCAAAGAATAAACTCTCCGGGGCCCATCGTGCTATAAACAATTGACTAGATAAATAAATGGGGGAAGAGAGCAAAGTCCCTACAGCACTCTGGGGAGTAAACTATAACCAGAGAAGGACTGAGGGGGAGAAACCAACACAGTATTCAGTATTCACAGCAGAGGCATGATCCTCAGAAGAACACTAAACTCAGCAGGTGGAATTTTAAGGACAAACAGGAAAGTTGCATGGCCTTGCAGCATCTCCCTCATGTCTAGTAATCGTGGTGGCGGTTTTAACAAATATCCACCAATTCTTGGCTTTTCTTCCCTCCAGGAGCTGGAGCTCAATTGTCAGTCAACCCCGCCTATCCCACAGGTTGGCCTTGGGAGCTGTGGCTGCTCATTCTCTTTCTTTCTTTCTTTCTTTCTTTATTATTTTTTTGGTGTGTGTGTGTGTGTGTGTGTGTGTGTGTGGTACTGGGCTTGAGAAACCAGGGGTGCTCTACCAAGCCTCATCCCCAGCCTTTTTATTTTGAGATCAGGTCTCACTAAGCTGCTGAGGCTGACTCTGAACTTGAGATCCTCCTGCCTCAGCCTCCTGAGTCTCTGGGATTACAGGTGTGCACCACTTCACCTGGCCTGGGGGCTGCTTCTCAAGAACAGAGCCCAGGAGGGAAACAGCAGCTTTGCAGAGAGACCTGGCGACCACCTCCAGTAAGCCCTCCAGGTGACCATCCCCAGTGCTGTGCCCTCTGATATGACCTGGTGACAGCCTCACTCTCTGCAGTCTTCCCAAAACCACCATCCTGCTTTCATCTTGAAAAAACACTCGCCCAGCCCAGATGGAGACAAAGGTCCTCTCCGAGTGGGGCAGGGTCATGAACACTAAGGAAGATGAGCAGCCATCAAGATGGAGACAGGATACCCTGGGTGGGGCCAAAGACTAGAAACCAGACGGGAGTGGAAAGACGGACAAAGACCTAAATCAAGTCTATAGTCTAGCTATTAATGCTGAACTGGTGCAAATTTCTTGATTTTTTTTTAAGCACTTTTTTTTTTTGAGAGAGAGAGAGAGGGACAGTGAGAGAGAATCAATTTTATTTAGTTTGTCACGTGGCTTTCGTTGCTCCGATACTTCATTGTGCTGGTGGTGCTGGGGTTTGAACCTGTGTCCTTGCACATGCCAGGCAAGTCCTAACCGCTGAGCCACCGCTCCAGCCCCTAATTTCTTGGTTCTGATAAATGTACCATAGCTCTGTAAGGTGTTCACAGTTAGAGGGAAGCCAGGTGAGGATCTGTGGGCCTTCTCTGCCCTAACTATAACTTTTCTGTAAATCTAAAATTATTTCAGAATGAAACTTTTATTTATTTCCATTCCTTTGTTTTTGGCGTTGGGGACTGAACCTGGCCTACTGGCATCTGCTTACCACAGAGCGCCATCCCCAGCTGGCTCCCAGGATTTTGGAGAAGATGCAAACGCAAAGCTGAAAGGAGGTCACCAAAGCTTAGGGCAGCATTGAGGGCAGGAGCCAACCAGCGGGCACTCAGCGCCAGCCGTGGTGCTCCAGCCTGCTTCGCTGAGGGTGAGCAGACACGGGCTCCTCCGACTTGGCTGTGTCCTGCGGATTCTCTCACTGACAATCTAAATAGAACTTTGCCACCTGCCCACTCCATGCGACAGCTGGTTTCTGACAGTCTGAGACGTATGTTTGGTGGCAAGCAAAGTCCATTTCCTGCCGTAGAGGCTGAAAATATCAGATTTGCCTTCCCAGCCTCCCCAAAGCTAGGATGTGGGTTTGTGACCTTAATAATACAGACACACTTTAAATCCTGAGCCAGTGACACGAATCCGCAGGGATGGGGGAACTTGATCCTTAGGGAGAGGTGGCATGGGGGACACAGAGGTTCAGGCTCAGGACCTGCAGGGGTCCAGTGCTTAAGAGGCTGCCTGTACCTCTGTCGGGGACAGGTCCCTGTGGGCAATGGGCTCACAGCAACTCCGTGGGCCACGTAGGATCTTTGATCACCCTCCACTCTGCTGAAATCAGTCAGAGCAGCCACGGCCTGGCAGCCACGGCCCTTCTGCTGTCACTGAAAGCCCATGGCTCTGCAGATGACTCAGCCCAGGCTGGCGTCCTCCGCTGCCACCTTCTGGTGAAAACCGCTGCAGCTCTCCCTGCTCCTTTGGGGAGAGGAAACCAGATGACTTTCGATGTCTGCCCTCCTGGCTGGGTCTGGCAGCTACTCTGGTGAAGACGCCTGCTACTCACTAAACCCGCTCTGTCCTTGGGGTGGTGTCCCCAACTTTCCTCTGAGGTGGGGGCCGCTGTGGGGAGCCCTACAGTCACGGGGTCCATCTCAACATTTATCAAAGTAGATAGCAGAGTCCTGCTGGGCTGTTGGCGTAAAACGTGGATTCCTGGGTTTTACACCTAGAGATTTTGCTTCGGTAGGGCTGGGCAGGCTCTGGAGTTTGTGTTTCCACAGCTTTATTAACATGTAAATTGCCTACTACAAAGGTGACTCCTTTAAAGTTCACAGTTGGATTTTGAGCTGCACAATGCAGACTATGTATGCCAGCGAGCCCACAGGATTACCGATTACGCTGCACGCACCTGCAATCTAGCTACTCAGGAGGCTGAGACAGGAGGATCGGAAGTTTGAAGCCAGCCTCAGCAACTCAGTGAGATCCCGTCTCAAAATAAAGAATGGAAAGGGCTGGAAATGTGGCTTGGTGGTAAAGTGCTCCTGGGTTCAATCCCTATCACACGCACACACACACATGCTAGAGCTGAGACCACCATAGCCATCACAATGTTGTACTGCAGCATCTGATTCACACAAACTGAGCGGCCCGTTATGTAACAGCCTGCGGACAGTGCTAGGGTGCAGCTTGGTGGAGGAGCACTTGCCTAGGGTGCATAGGTCCTCACACGTGCCAGGCAAGTGCTCCCACCACTGAGCCACCACTCCAGCCCAAGAATGACTTTTAAAGTTCCAGGGCCGCCAGGCACAGTGGTGCACACTGCAATCCCAGCAGCTTGGGAGGCTCAGCCAGGTTTGAGGCCAGCCTCAGTGATTTAGCAAAGCTCTGAGTGACTTAGTGAGATCCTGTCTCAAAATTAAAAAATAAAAAGGGCTGGGAGTGTTGCTCAGTGGTTAAGCACCCGTAGGTTCAAACCCTGGTACCAAACACACAAACAGAAACAAATAAAGCAAAACAATCCAGGGCCACCGACTCACAGAGGAAAGGAAAACAACCAGGGATGACAGAGAAGCAAATGTAACATGATTATGCAATTCGCTTATTCAAGGAGGAATTCTTTAAGGTTGAATAAGCGCTCATGCAGGTCCCAATTGTAAAGCAAGCATAGAAGAACAGGTAAGAAAACCATAGGAGAGGGCTGGAGCAGTGCCTCAGCGGTTACGGCCCTTGCCTGGCATGTGCAGACGCGGGTTCAAACCCCAGCACCGCGTACACAACCAAGTGTTGGAACAATGAGGGCATGTGAAAAACAATAAAATTGGTTCTTTCTTTCTCTTAAAAAAAATATATATATAAAAGTTTGTCTTTTGCTAGTTTGCTTTTGAGATCAGTCCTGCCAGATTGCCCAGCTGGGCTTGACCACCTGGGCAGAAGGGACCTTCCTGCCTCAGCCTCCCAAGTCCCTGGCAATCCAGGCATGTGCCATGGCAATCCCCAGTACGAAAGAGATTTTCAAACGCCATTTTCTTATTCTGGAGAATTAAGAGATTAGAGTAAAAGTAAAAAGGAAATAGAAGAAGCAATCAGATAAGCAGAAAGATCACGAGGAGAAGGGAAGAGGTGGGAAGAGGAGAGAGGAAAAAGAAAAGGTTCAATGTGAAACTAGAAATCACATGGCCAGTAAATGTGAAACCGCACTCCAACTCACAAATGGCCGAGGAAGCAGCAAGCAGCAGGCTGCTCCCTGCCCTGGTGTCAGCAGAGGCCTGCAAGTGATTGGCTTGTGGATGAAGCTCAGCCACTTCCGGAGGGCACCTTGCTCCTCTCGCAGGAGGGCTCACCCCACCCAGACCCGCCCCTGGGTCCCAGTCTCGCGGGCCTTCGCAAGGAGGCCACTGCAGATCTGGACAGGGTACAGATGCTGTGTTCCACCGTAGGCAAGGACATTGTCAAAACCCACCAGAAAGAACAGAGGGGACCTGTTTGTCCAGTCATCATGCCAGAGATTTGCTTTGCGGGCAGTAAAGGGATGGAGAGAGGAGGCCAGAGGCCGGAGCTGGCTCAGCCCAAGGCAGGACAGGCCTGGCTGAGGACAGAGGAAGGAAGACCAGCAGCAGTGCCTCCTAAGAGCACTCAGCAGGGCCCTGGAGAAAGCCAGTCACCCATCAGAGCTGTCTCTTAGGAACGAGCCACCAGGATCCCTGCCACAGAGTCGCTGTCAGGGAGGAGCCTTGCTTCCCCCTTGATGTGGCTGCAGATGTCAATTCTACTTCCCAGCGTGAGCTCTGAGAGGCACTTCATGAGGACTCTGCAGCCAGGGGCCAAAACCAAGGCAGCCAGGAGACAAACTAAGGTGTAGCTCCACGCAGTGGCATCATGTGGCCCTTCAAAGCCTTGTCTCAAAGATCGCTGAACAGCATGCTAAAATGCCCCAAACAGAATGCTAATGTAGAAAGCAGTTTACAAATTATATATGTATATTTTTCCTAGGGGTGTAACCCAGGGGTTCTTAACCACTGAGCCACATCCCCAGCCCTTCAAATTTTTATTTCAAGCCACAGTCTCACTAAATTGCTGAGGCTGGCGTCAAACTTGTGATCAGGGGCTGGAGTGGTGGCTCAGCGGTTACAGCGCTTGCCTGGCATGCACAGGGATGCGGGTTTGAATCCTAGCACTACATATACAACAAAGTGTCAGAGCAATGAAAACCACATGAAAAACTAAATAAAATGTATTCTCTCTCTCTTTCTCTCTCTCTCTCTCTCTCTCACTGTCCCTCTCTCTTAAAAAAAAAAAAAAGCAAACCTTGTGATCCTCCTGCCTCGACTTCCCAATTCACTGGAATTACAGGCATGTGTCACCAGTCCTGGCTATCAAAGTGTATTTAATAATTGCCCTGTTGTGTCAAAAAATATGTGTATGTATACATGTCTCTGTGTGTGTGCATATTTATTTCATAGGCAGACAGAAAGCAAAGTTGAAAAAGAATACCTTTGGGGAGGGGAATTCTTTTCTTCATGTTTTTATAGTTCCTGAATTTTCCTATAATTAGTTTGTATTATTTGGAAGTCAGTAAAATAAACATGATTTCAAATTTTGAGAAGAAATAGCAGCTGGAGAAAGATGAAAATGGAGTTGGAAGGGTTTTGCAGGTGCCAGTAGAGGTGGAAATCTGGCCACAGGAATGCTTCCCACCGGAGCAACGAGTTTGTGACCTGCGCGTCTCTTCCCGCTGGTCTCTGAGATTAGATACGGGTCCATCGTTCCGGGCTCTTCAGATCTAGCACTTGAATAGCTAGGGAGGTTGTTCCTTACATAACCAGCTTCTCAGTGTGACGCACGAAATATAGCTTCACCTTCAATGACTATCCCAAGCGACAGTCTTTTACAATGTGAAGAAACACAAACTGGCAATTGTGAGGCTCCCCAAGATCCTGACTTGAAGCTGGGTGTAGGGGCACACGCCTGTAATCCCAGCAGCTTGGGAGGCTGAGGCAGGAGGATTGCAAGTTCAAAGCCAGCCTCAGCAACTTAGTGAGATACAGAATAAAAAAGGGTTGGAGTTTTAGCTTAGAATGTAAGGACCTGGGTTCAATTTCCAGTAAGGAAAGAAAGAAAAGAAAGGAAAAGAAAATTTTTATTAATTTACTTAGTGGCCCCAGAAACATTTTCCCCCAGTAATATTAGTGCTAAGAGCAGACGTTCTTGGGTTCCAGTTGCCGGCCCTCTACTTACTAACCATGCTTCACCACAGACAGATGATTTCATCTCTGCAGAGGATACATTTTTGTTGTGTGTGTGTGTGCATGTGTGCGTGTGTGTGCTCCTGTGGCCACCATCTAATTCCAGAGCATTTCATCCCTGTAGCCAGGCGTGGTCCTGTGCTTCCTCCCCGCCTGTCTGGGACCTTCCTGCTCTGGCCGCTCATTTGCATAGAGCCCCACAGGATGGGCCCTGGATTCTGGAGGGCATCCCTCCCAGAACAGGTGCCACAGCATCGCATCCTCCCTGCACAAGGCCCCACCGGGGTTCGCGCCCTCGCCTAGGTTCATGGTCGTCTACTATTTAAAGAAACGTACCTTTAGTGGTCCCCAGCTCCACTGTTCTCTTGTGGGGAAGGCTTCTCTGGTTGAGAGCATCTTGCAGCTGATCTCAGTGGGTCAGGGCGGCCTTCCTGCCGCTGCTGTTTGGCAAGGGGCTGTGATTCATCACACTTCTTGTCAATGGCTTTGACTTCCATTCTGCTCTCCCCTCATTTGCTTTTTTTTTTTTTTAATGAGAAAGAGAGGTGGGGGGGAGAGAGAGAGAGAGAGAGAGAGAATCAGTTTTATTTATTCATCTGGTTTTTGTTTCTCTGACACTTAGTTGTGTACGTGCTGGGGTTCGAACCCTGGTCCTTGCACACAGCAGGCAAGTGCTCCGACTGCTGAGCCACTGCTTCAGCCCCTCTGCTTTTCTTACGTCCCCATTTTACACTGAAGGCTACATACATGCCCTGAAAATGGACCACGGGACTTTCCATTTCTACCCCTTAGCGCACTGTAGCATGGAGCGGACTGGAGTCCTTTCGGGAGAACAGACACATTGAATTGTTTACCCGTGTGTCAGCACGAGGGCATTTGCTCCCGCAGTTGGCTAGGTAGGAATAGTGCTCTTGGCACACGTTCACACGGTCTGTTTGAATCCCTGCTTTCATTTCTTCTTGGTACTGGGGATTGAACCTAGGGGCACTGAGCTACACCCCCAGCTCCTTTCATTTTTATTTATTTATTTATTTATTTTTGATACCAGGGATTGAACCTGGAGATTAACCACAGAGCCACATCCCCAGCCCTTATTTTTTTATATTTTATTTTGAGACAGGGACTCATTAAGTTGCTTAGGGCCTTGCTATGTTGGTGAGGCTGGCTTAGAACTAGCGATCCCCCTTCTCAGCCTCCTGAGTCTCTGGGATTACAGGTGTGCAACATTATGCCCGACTCTTTTTCATTTTATTTTGAGACAGGGTCTCACTTGGTTGCCCAGGCTGGCCTCAAACTTGTCATCCTCCTGCCTTGGCCTCCTGAGTATTATGGTGTAAGCCATCATGCCTAGCCTAGATATTTTTAGTTTTTAATTATAGCTATCCTAGAAGGTGTGAAGGAAACAAATAGATAACCTTATCTAATTTTCTTTGGTTGCTTGTGATTTTGACGTCTGAAAGAACTGTTGCTCGTTCCAAGGTCAGGAAGACCTGTATTTTCTCTAATCCCAATGCCATGAAGACGCTTGTTTTCCCATGGTCTGGGCAGTCTTGGAGTTGCACAGATTTACTTCTGGATTCTCAGTTCTGCTCAGTTCATCCACAAATCTGTCCTAACTCCAGAATCACACTTTCTTGATTACTGTAGATTAACAGGAAGTTTTAAAATTGGAAAGTGCTCGCCCGCACTGCAAAAAAGAAACAAAAATAAATGCGGAAGGGTGATTTTAATCGTTCTTTTTCCAGGTCATTTTGGTTGTTCTGGGTCCCTTGTGTCACCATATACATGTGTTTTAAGACTGACATGGTCCACTTCTGCAAAAACGGACAACAGAAAGTTGGAATTTTGATGGGAACTGCACTGAATCTCTACATCATTTTGGGAAGTACATCAGTCTCTAACAAGAAGATTAAGTATTCCCAGCCATGAACACAGGATGTCCTTCCTCCTCCCACATGCCAGACAAGCACTCTCCCACTGAGCCACTGCTCCAGCAACTATTTAGGTCTTCTTTAATTTCTTTTAACACTTTTTCTTATGGAAGCAAAATTCATATAATATAAAATTAGCCATCTTAAAGTGTACAATTCAGTGGCATTTAGCATGTTTACAATGTTGCATAACCACCACCAACAGTAAGTTCTGAAACACCGTCCTCATTCCAAACAGACCCTGTAACCATTAAGCTGGCAAAGCCCACTTTCCCTGCAGCCCCTGGGAACCATGAATCTATACTGTTGCTGTGGATATATGTACTCTGGAAATGTTCTTTGAATGGAATTGTATAATGTGACCTTTTGTATCTGGCTTCTTTCCTTTAGCATGTTTTTGAAGTCAATCCACACTGTAGAATGTATCAGTACTTTATCCCTTTTATGGCTAAATAGCATTCCTCAGCAAGGTTGTGTAGCATTTAGTGTAGCAGTCTTACGCCTCCTTGGTTAAGTTTATTCTGAAGGGTTTTATTCTCTTTGATGCCATTGTACATGCAACTGCTTTCTTTTCCTTTTTTAACAACAGTGGGAGAGAGAGGGAGGGAGAAAGAGAAGCAATTTTCTTAATTTTTCCATCTGGCCTTTGTTTCTCCGACACTTAGTTGTGTGCGTGGTGCTGGGGTTTGAACCCAGGTCCTGGTGCATGCCAGGCAAGCGCCGAAACCGCTGAGCCACCGATCCAGCCCCTGCAATTGCTTTCTTAGTTTCGCTTTTGTGTTGTTTATTGCTAGTGTTCAGAATGCCTGACTTTTGTATATTGGTCTTGTATCCTGCAACTTCGCTAAACTCACGCACTGGTTCTAAGATGGCAGCGTGCGTGCCTGCATCCTTGTGGGTATACTGTGTATAGCATCATGTCATCGACACATTCACACGGCTTAATGGTCGGTGGCCATACCACCCTGAATACACTCGATCTCCTCTGATCTTAGAAACTAAGAAGGGTTAGACCTGGTTAGGATTTGGATAAGAGTTTTTCTTCTTCTTTCTCAAACTGGTCACCTTATACTTCCATGTCTAGCCTAACGGAACCAATTAGAAGTGCTGGCAATGTTGACCAGAGATGGGCGCAGGCATCCTTGTCTTGCTCCTGACCTTGGGGTGGAAGGCTTCCTTCTTTCACTGTTCAGTACGATGTTGGCTGTGGACTTCTCCTGGAAGCCCTGTACCCAGCTGAGGGAGTTCCCTTCTGCCCCTCGTGCAGTGTTCTTATGATGAACGGTAAACTTCAGTGCTCATGGGTGACGTGAGGATAATATTGCCTATGCCGTAGGGTCTTTTAAGGACAAGCATGGGACAATGGAACATGTTGATACAGGATGCCTGCATGAGTCTGCTGCTGACATGGGGGAGGACAGCGCGAGGGTTCGCAGAGGCTGGGACCACAGCTCAGATCAGCACTTGGTGGTACGATGCTAGGCACCTTACGTAACTCTCTCAGCCTCGATTTTCTTATCTCGAAGGTGAGGATAGCAAGAGCCTACTTCACAGGCTGCTGCACCACTGGACCGTGAGCGGTAGATATGATCTAAATCATGCCCTTACTAAGTACCCGGGGCGCAGAAGCAGCACTATGAGAGATGACTGATAAAATGAGACGCGGCCCTTGTCTTTAGGCTGAGGTGGTGATGCAAAGGTGGCACTGAGTTACATTACCAAGAAGAAAGTGGCATGTGACATGGGTGACAGAAATGGTGTACTGGGGGTAGTTCAAAGCCCAAGGTGGGGTGCACCAGGCCAGGGCAGGCCATGGGGAGGGGAGAGAGCAGTAGGGCTTCAGAGGAGGGAAGAGAGGCTGGAGGAAGACACATGGCACGAGGTGAGCAAGCCCTGGTTCTCCTTCTGCTGGACCTGGGCTCTGGAGCCCTGGGCGATGAGAGGAAGCTGGTGTTGTAGCGAACGCTGGGCTAGGGACGGGGCCTTGCTCTGTTGCTGGCACTGGAGCGAAGGGACCAGTGTTCAGCAGCTGAGCGCCGCTTCCTGACCTTCTGGATCAGAGCTTAGCGAGTCCATTAGGAGATGACTCTGACTCGTGCCAGCCATGTCCACTGGATGGGCTGGGACCTCTGTTGGTGACACTTTGGAGAAAATAGGTTGTACAACATTTGACAGGAGAGAAGGGGCAGGCTGCTGTGGGAGGGAAGTTCTACTCAGGAATACCTCCAGGATGCTGCCAAGGATGGTGACCTGATGGTGGCCTTAGCAAGAATGAAAAATCTGGAAGTTAAAATTCGTCAGGAACAGAGGACAACGAAAGCTGCTAATCCACGGGTGCTCAGTCGCTCCAGCACTTTCGATCCTCAGAGAACGGGGGACTAGGGGACCCTCATCTCCACCCAGAGCTTAAGGACTCAGGGGCACAGAGGCTGTCGCCTACCCGGGGTAGTAGCCGGAGCTGCTCCTACTCTGATTTTGGCTCTTACTCTGAGTGCAGTAGCCATAGGATGTGTAGTAAAAGGCCACAGTGACAAGCGACCACTGATGGGTGCGGGGCACGAGAGAACGGCAGGTGTCCAGCCACAAAGATGCCTGAGGGTAGGGGGGCAAGAGGAGCGGTGGATCTGTGTCCCTTTGGGCACGTGGCGAACAGGACTAATAGGGAGGGTGTGGGAAGACTCCAGGGCTGGTCTGAATTTTGGGGTTGACAGGGGTCCGGCCGCAGCGCATCTGGGGATGAAGTCTCTGCGCGGAACACTGAAGGTCAAAGGTTGCAGAAGGTTTGGTTGGTGGAGAGACTTGAGGAGAAACTTGTGAGATGAATGAGACAATCAAAAAGAGAAAAATCTGAGACCGGAGAGATGACAAGAAAAAGCCCCAGGGGGAGACAAAGGGAACAGAACCTAGGAAAATCTAAGGTATGGAATGTAAGACTGATTGTTTCTTCCTTTGAAATCCGCTCTCCCCTGCTGGTTTTCCCACCCTAGAGCCTAAAGCCTCCTTCACGGCTCCTGGCATGGCGTGGCTCCCTTGCTTGTCCTATTGGCTCCTGGCCCAGGTGCCACCTGCCACTGGGCTGCTCCCAGCAACTCCTTCCCCTGCTCTGGGGTCTCACAAGGCCCAAAGCCTGCTCAGTCTCAATACCGATTCCCTAGCCTTGCTCAAATTTAGCCTTCAGTGCTGCAGTCTCGATCAAAGGAGACTGGCGGAAAGGAAGCTGGGTAAAGGCAGAAGCAGTGGCAGGGGAAAGAGGGCTGGCCACTGGGGGAGATCCCCCGCCCCTGGGTGTCCCTGGGTGTAGGTGAGCAACATCCCCTGGTAGGTGGAACTGGGGAGGTGGTGTGGGACTGGGATGAGGGCTGGGGTGAGGGATTGCCTGCTCATTCAGGCCTCACACCCACCACAGCACCGTAATGGAACCAGCCAGCCCCTGGGTCACTTCCCCCGGGAGCTAAGATCAGTCAGACTAGATGAAGAGATTAGGCTGCTTGCTGTACCATGCCCACTAAGGCAGGAAAGCAGGCTCTTATCTTAGAAAGCTTTTCCCCTCTCTAAACAATAGGGTTTTCTAGCTAATGATTCAGCAAAACAGAGAATCTGATCAATTACTGTGCCCCACTCCCTGGCTTCTCACTCACTGTGACTTTTGTAGCTTTTCACAGAGCCTTTGGGAGTTCTTCGGTGACCAACGCTGCAGGAATCTATGGGATTCTGGAAATGGTGTTAGAAAGCACATTTGCTGTTAACAGCTAAGATCCGCTCTGTGTCTGGGATTTGCTTTGAAATGATGGAGGTAGGGCTGAGGCATAAATAAAACAAAACTGGCCTGCGGGTTGGTCTTGTAAAGCGGGTGATGGGCTCATCGTGATATTCTTGCTCCTGGGCGACCTGGACACTTTCACCACTACAAAGGCAAAAAGCTCATTTATTAATTTTGCAGGACACCGAGGTCTCAATTCGGATCTGGACACACGAGAAAAAGCTACCAAAACTAAGAAGCGGACCTGGGGTCCACAGAACCGAGGCCACATCAAGATGAATGAAGTGCTTTTGTGGGCCACACGTTGTAATCTCAGCCACTCAGGAGGCTGAAGCTGGAGGGTCACAAATTCAAGGCCAGCCTCATCAACTTAGTGAGGCCCTAAGTAACTGAGCAAGACCCTGTCTCAAAATAAAAATAAAAAGGACTGGGGATGTGGCTTAGTGGGTTCAACCCCTGGTATATATAAATAAAATAAAAAAATAAAATGCAATGTTTTAGATACTATTTAGAGATTATTGTTACAACTACAACCCAAATTACTCAAACTGAAGTTCTGAAATTAGCTACATAATCTTTTTTTTTTTTTTTTAAGAAAGAGGGGACAGTGAGAGAGACAGAAAGAGAGAAGCAATTTTTATTTAGTTTTGCACGTAACTTTCATTCCTCAGACACTTTGTTGTGTGCATGGTGCTGGGGTTCGAACTTGCATACACACACACATGCCAGGCAAGTGCCGTAACTGCAGAGCCACTGCTCCAGCCCCATTAGCTACATTACCTTGAGTCAATACCTTTTTTTTTCTTTTTTGAAAGAGGGACAGTGAGAGAGAGAGAGAGAGGGAGAAAGACAACCAATTTAGTCAATTTTATTTAGTTTTTTATGTGGCTTTTGTTGCTCCAACACTTGGTTGTATACGTGGTGCTGGGGTTTGAACCCATGTCCTCATGCATGCCAGGCAAATGCTGTAACTGTAACCACCAAACCACTGCTCCAGCCCCTGAGACAATACCTTTTTAGCCTGACGTTTGTACCTGCTAAATCCCACCTTCCTTCCCTCCTCCACTTTTCTGAGGATGTGGGGTATCTGGGTGAGCCGGGGCCCCTGCCATGTGCTAGTTCCCTGTCCTGATAGGCCCAGGAGCCAGAGTGGAGATGAATTTGACAGTCGTGGACACAACAGTGCCCCAAGGAGGGACAGGGCACTGAGGCCTGCCTTTGTGTGCACTGGAGGGACCAGCGTCAGGAACGGTGTCCTGGTGGAACTGACCTTCAAGACAGGCCAGTTTTATCAGGAATAAAAAAATAGGAGCTAGTTAGAAAAGGGGGTAGAGATGGGGAAAGGGCTGGGGCAGAGGAAGAGGCCTGGGAAACCCACACAAAGTGAGGCAAAGCCAAGAGCCCAGGCAGTGGGGCTGGAAAGGTGAGCAGGCACCAGATGGGCAGGTCGGGGAGAGCTCCAGAAGGACCCCACAGAAGAGCAGCATGCCGGACTCTGCCCTCACTGAGGAGGAGGCGGAGGCGCTGGATGGAGAAAAGGGTGTGATGGCCTCGGAGGAAATGGAGAAGGGGCTGGGTGTCAGGAGGGGCAAGGAAAGAGGGGAGAAGAGGGGCCTCAAGGCCAATTCGCCAGATTTGGGCTTGACAACTGGTGGTGGGGAAGTTGATTACAAAATAAAAGTGCCCTTTTGCTCTCCTCCAACCCACATAGCCTGTTACCTTGGAAACACCTTGGCTTCTTCCTAAAATGGGAATACCACACCACTAACCTGAGACTTGTCCAGAGGTATGTGTATCCTGTTGGCGGCTTCAAGTATGACCCCGAAGAGGGGCCAAATACACTGGGATGGGGATCATTAGGGCACTAGCTCCTGGTCTGGGTGCTTTAACTACTGTTCCCTCCTTGGCCTCCAAACGGTCTCTGCCAAATTCTGCCCCTAGCACCTTTTAAAATCCCATATGCCATATGGAACTGCTCTTAAATCATTGAAAAGAACAAAGCAGATAATTGCTTAGCTCAGTGGAAACCAGGATCCTTGCAGCCCAAAGGAATCTGCAAAGCACTCACCTTGCTCTGCAGGCTACCGTGTTCTAAAGGCCCAAGGCTTGTTTTGTGTCATGAAGACGTGTTTCCTTGGGGAGACCTGGGGGTTTGGTCAGACAAGAGCATGCACATCAGCCCAATGCATGTCAAATCAGGGGATTCAGAACTGGGCCACTGACCTGTGAAACAAGCCAGCAGCTCCCTACAGGACTGGCTCTTCTCCTCTGCTACTCTGTCCAGGTAACCAGGGCTGGGCTGGGAGATGAGGGGTGTAGGACGGTGTGCAAGAGGAAAGTGTGTAAATCCAAGAGATGAGCAAATCTCGACCAAAGGGATATCTCTGTAGTCAACTTTCCAGTATTTTCTCTCCTTTTCTTGTTTTTGGTACTGGGGATTGAACTCAGGGGTGCTTAACCACTGAGTCACATCCCCAGCACATTTTATTTTTTTTTAATTTTGAGACAGGGTCTCGCTAAGTTGCTTAGGGCCTGGCTAAGCAACTGAGGTTGGTTTTGAACTTGTGATCTTCCTGCCTCAGTCTCCCAAGCCACTGGGATGACAGGTGTGTGCCATCGCACCCGGCAACTTTCTGGCATTTCCTAAGGCATTGAGTCCATGGTTAGCAGAAGACCATAGTGTCCTGGGGCCATCACCATGACTGGAGGCTTCTCAGCACCAGTCCAATGTGCGCCATCCTGGTGGCAGCCTGCACTCTGATCATGGTGCTCCTCGGACATGTGAGCCCACAGGCTGACCCCATCATGCTGGGGGTCTGCCACTGTCCCTGCAAGTGTAGGCTTCTTAGGGCCATCATCTTCTGGACGTACCCCCAGCCTGCCCCCCACCCTGGGTGCCCCACTCTGGACTGAATCCACATCTCCCAATGGGAAGCGGAGAGCCAGTGAGCGCCACTTGGTTCTGGCCTCCTCCACAGCTCCACAGGGGGCAGTGAAGACCACAGCACAGCTTTTCAAAAATAATAATTTTTTTATTGTCTTGGATGCAAATATAGTTTTAAAAATGCATTGTAGTGTTGAATACAGCTGGTGGAAACTTGTTTCTTGACAGCAGAGTATCTGAGGGCTGTGCTCAGGGTGACGTGGGTCAGGAGGCCCTCCGGTCAAATTAGACCCTTTCCTGGTTTGGAATTTCAGACCCCCAGTTGTGACCGCCTCCTCAAAGGAGCCCTGCAGTCATGGAAGCTCACGATGGGAATAGCCAAGTACAGAATAACTGAAACCTGAAAAAGGAACCGAACGTGCTGCTGCAGATGTGGAGTTACAGGCCAGGCCAGTGAGCCGGCTTGTCGCTACCCTCGCAGGGCTGTGAAGATTCGAACAGCGTAGGGGAGTGGCGGCTGGCGCACCCTGGAACCACG
The DNA here is from genome assembly GCA_004027875.1 of Aplodontia rufa. Lineage (NCBI taxonomy): Eukaryota > Metazoa > Chordata > Mammalia > Rodentia > Aplodontiidae > Aplodontia > Aplodontia rufa. Next base: position 30,263 of record PVKS010000214.1, on the reverse strand, counting down.
GAAAACGTATAAAACCAGTTTCTCCCCCCTCCACAATCTCAAGTCTGCACTTAGAAACCCCCAAGAGGACTCTTCAGATTCGCTAAGCCTGGGGATGTGACTGTGGGACCAGTTTGATGGCGAGACGGAGGTCAGTTTTGCTAAATAATTGGAAGGGAATTTTATAAAAATAAAATTCCATGAAGTAAACACAGACACACATGCACACACACGCAGGCTTGTGCAAGTGTGAGCACATACAGAAGTCTACATTCAACGTGGAAAGTTCCCTTCTTTCTTGAAGATAGGGGTTTGCACATGCCAATGAGCAAGCAATCCGCCTGGTGAGGAAGGAGGCTCTGTTCTAAGAGAGAACAGCGGAGGCTGACCCAGCCTCGCCCACCCTCAAGGCTGGCCCTGCAGGAGGCACAGGATGGAGTTGTTTCTTAAGGCCACTTCCTTGTTCCTAGAGCCTTTGACAAGCTGCCCATGCATGCTGGGGTGGCCTGCACATGGCAGCCAAGGTGCCTACTGAATGGTACAAACATCAAGCATGCTACTGAGCTTCCAAGCTCTACCATTTCTACCTCGCTGTCCCTGCTCCCTCTTTAATACTAAGCAGCACCAAAGGGACTGGGTCCAAAGCTACGTCCTTCCCCTGCTTAAGTGTCCTAGTGGGCTGCTACATTGGCGCTCCCCAAATACTCCTCCCTGAAGAGGCCACGAGAAGATACATTGCAAAGCCAAGTTTATTCACTGTGCGTCAGAACTTCCTGGGAAGTGAGAGGCCTAGGGGAAGGCCACTTCCCCAGTGAAGAGCTAGGCCCCATGTGCACCTGGCTGTCTGCTAGATAGCTTCAGGCAGAAGGACAGGGAGAGATCCTCAAGGTGTCAGGAGGGGACAAAGGGAAAGGGACTTCTGAAAGCAAGGAAGGTGAAGGGATGCACCCCCACCTGGGGCCCAGTAGGAATAGGAGCTGAGCCCTGGGCCAAGGCTAGGGGAGCAAGTGAGGGCTGGGACCTATGACCTCCACACTCCAGGGGCTGCTAAGCTCAGACAGGCCCAGTGCTACCTGCCACCTCATTCCAGCCCTGGGGAGGGCCTGGACTGGGCACTGTGTCCTCTGAGAATCCAAGTGGTCATCTCAGCTAGAGCACAGAAATCTTCAGGACCCTGTTCTAGAAAGGGGGTGGGAGCAGATGCCAAGTGCAGCACATGGGATTAAACTGGGTCACAAGTGCACATGGGGGACAGGGTCTCCACAGCCTCCAGCCTTCTTCGTAGGACCCAATGTCATCAACACTGAATCCTAAGGCTGTACCACTTCCCTGTGCTGTGAAAACCTGCTGGTCTGCCACAGGGTCGGGCCCCCAGGGGGTGCTGGATAGTATGACCTGCCGCTAACTCTCAGAAAACCCCTGGGCTGCACCCGCCCGGCCCGCAGTCTCCCACTCATAGTGAAAGAACGAGCAGGATGCAGGGCACTAATGGCTCTGGCAGGTTCCACAGAAATACTTTCAGAGACGCTTACGCCAGCGGCCTTTCGGCTTTATCTTTTCAGGTTTTCTTGTTCTCCAGCGTGTTGGCGTTGTGAAGTTTCTTGTGTGGGAGTGGGCACAGGAATGGGGTGAAAAGAGTGTAAACAAACTCCAGCCAAAGGTGTGGTCAGCACCCACGGAAGGCTGCTGGCAGAGTGGCCTCAGCTGTCCCCTAATGCTAGCCAGGGAGCCCAGGACAAAGGTCAAGAATAGGCCCTTTCACCTGGCCAGATTCACCAGGCAAGATTCTAACACAGGAACACTTACAGGATAAGAAGCAATTATGTCTGGAGCAAAGATACAGCACTGCGGCCTCCCGGCACAGCCATTAGGAGCACCGAGTCAAGTCACTCTCAGACAGACACGCACCTGTATGCCAGGGCACGCTCAGTGTCTCACACACGTTCCAGTCTCACTGGCCTTAAGTATCTGAGGAAGCAGAACCATGAACATTAATCAGCAAAAGAGAGAGGTAGGCCAAGGAAGCGAGAGGCCAACTTTATGTCCCACGGAGCTTTTTTTTTGTTTTCAGTTACTCCCCAGCAAGGGGTGGGGAGGACGCCATCGATTACGAGTCTTGGCCACTGCATCATCTGCGTGTGACAAGGCACAGGAGTGGGAGGGCTGGACGCAGGCCCTCACAGCAATGTGTGGTTTTTCCTCTTCCTTCTGATCCTAGCAGTGGCCTCCACTTCTGAAGGGCGACTTCGCATTTATCCTGGGGTAGAGGCTGAATTCCATCACCGTTTCCCAATGGAAACCCCAAGGAGCGGCCCCCACAGGCCTTGCTTGCCCCTCAGCCTGTAAACACATTTTCTGAGGTGGCTGAGGGGTGCCACCAAGCTGCTCCCATATGGGGTACAAGTGCAGACAAGGGAGCAGGTGGCTGATCGGGGACTAGCCAGTGGCTGAGAGAGACATCTCCCCGTTCTCCATCCTAGTCAACCCAGGCTGCAGCAGCGCCGGCAGCCTGAGCTTCAGCCAGGGGGAGCCTCTGAATGGGCTGGAACTTCAGGGGCAGCCCAGGACTTCCCTCTTCAGGTGGCTCCTGCAGGACACTGTGCAGGCAGGAGGGCAAGGAGTGGCAGGAAGTGCAGGCTGAAAGGGAAGCTACGGGCTGCTTAACTTCACGGCAGGACAGAAAAACACTTTCTGCCCAGGAAGAGCTGCCCGAGTGTTGGGAGAGTGTCCTGCCACCTGCAGCTTCTCGCAGAAGCAGCTAGAGAAAAGGGTAAGGACCCAGCGGGTCACCCTCCTGCCCCTTCCTCATCCTCAGCTGCAACACCCACACCTGGGACACCTGCACCTTCAGATGCTGGCCACCCTTCAGCCACACCTCCACTGGACCAAACCTGAGCGCAATCCTTCACATCTAGCCTGGGAGACACATCTAGAGACAGCCCTGAGGGCTGAGTCCAGGCCTCCAGCCTGTCAGCATCAAGTTTCTTCCTGGCCACACAGGCCAGACTTTGAGCATGGTGACATATCTGGTCTGAGACCTGTCCCTCTTTGGGGCTCCCAGCTGAACACCATTGGACAAGATGACCAGTTGCCTGCAGTAGGGTGGCGTTTGACCTTCTGTGTGCCAGGATTAAGGGTGAAACTCCCTGGGGCACAACTCTACTTCCTTGGCTGCAGAGTGGAGGGGTGGGGAACAAGAGCTCGGGCTGAAAGGGGACACCCCATGAGGCCTTGGGCCAAGTCCCCAGCAACACTGGGAGAATGCAATGCCAGGTGGAGCAGGACAGCTGGGAGGGGCTCTGAGCCACCATTGGGGCTTCTGCTCTGCACACGGGAGTTGGAGCCCACTGTTCTGCTTGGATCTTCGGGGGTCTGTGAGGAAGGCACTTCCCCAGCAGCCCGCATGTTGGAAGAAGGCAGCCCTCTGTGCCAAAGCTGCAACAGGTGCCCAGGTCTCCCATAGGGGCCAGGTGCATCAGGGCTGGGGGAAGAAGGATGCCTCTACTTGCCCTGGGCAGGCTCATGGGTGTGGAGGTGGCAGTCTCAGAGGCCCTGGAGGCTTCCCACCAGCAGGATCAGGCTTTGTCTCCTGGTCACCTGCTGTAGTCACTGCTCCAGGGCCCTTAGAGGCCACCAGCAGGTCAGGACTAGAAAGGCGCATTTCCCTTTGTCTGGGCTGCCCTGTGGGCAGGGGAGGTTGGTGACTGAGGTCGCTGAGTGAGAGAGGTCACAGCAAGGGATTCCCAACATGGGCTATTGCTGTGGGCAGGCCCTAAACCTGCTTCAGACCTGAGCATGGCATCCTGACAGCCAGCAGAGCAGAGAGAGACCCCAAGGCTATGCGTCAGGAAGGGCAGGGACAGGTCGAGGTCTCCGGGCATCTTGCGTGGTCACATGCCAGCTAAGTGGCTAGGACTCTCCTGGACTTTTGCCAATCCTGGCGACAGCCTCTGATGCCTGCTCTGGCAGCTGGGATGGGTCTGTCAGAATGGAGGTGGTGACACTCAGCTGCCGGAGGGTGCTCAGCACCACTGGAAGACAGAGGGGCCAGTTAGCCTGGGGACATGCAGGACACGTGGCCTCACACTTGACACCCTACATGATGATTTTCAGGCACAAAGACGACAAGCAGAGCTCAGCTGCAGGGAGGAGTGTGGGGAACATTTGATGCCCTCATGCCGCTGCCTGTGCCACAGCTCTCCAGTCCTCGCAGGAGCTGCAAGGACCCTGTGGAGTTGGGGCTGCTCTGGCTGCCATAGGCACCGCTCTGCTCATTCAGATGCCAAGCTGCTCTACTCCTAATATGTGCAGTGAGCTTCGCTGGTTATTTTAAGAGTTAAATAATACTTCACAGCACCTAAGACAGTAATGTAAGCCGGACTGGATGAAACTGGCAGACGAGCTGCTGGCAGGAGCTCAGAGCCTGTGTGTGCCCCTGCAGTGGCTCTTCTGGCTCAGGGTGTCCCGGGCAGCAGCGTCCCCACGCCTCTGGCACTGACTCCAGCCACGTTCCCCCCCACCCCCACCCCCGCACCAGCACCAAATACCCGACTCACTCGGCCTGAGGATGGGCAGGGAGCAGTGCTGGTCCAGCCAGGACAGCGTTGTCTGGTGCAGCTCCTCCAGGCTGCCAGTGGACACCATCCCCTTGAAGGACTCAAACAGCGGCTTGATGATGCTGCTGAACTGCAGGGCTCAGTCAAGGAAAAGGCGAGTGCGCAGCTGAGGGAAGAACAAGCCCGGTGCCAGCCAGGCTTGCCGACCGGGACAGCCCACAACCAACCACGGAGAACTGACCAGACAGGGCTGGGTCCTCCATGTGACTACAGAGCTTGCTCTACCCATGACCTCAGAGTGAGCAGAAGGGTCTGGAAGAGGTCCTAGCACAATGTCCCAACAAGGCTTTGGTGCAACACAGGAGGCACACAGCTGATCAATGAAGCTGGGTGCCTGGAGGTGGCTTGTTTTCCATGTCACACATGCTGTGCCACCTCCTTGCTGCTTCCTGGGAAGGGTTCCAAACCATCCCAGGTGCACTGAGTGAAGGTTTCTCTTGGACTTTGCTGCCCACTCCCCATCTCAGCCTGGTGAGGAGGAATGTACTGTTTTAACTCACTCCGGGCGTCACCTGGCTCCACTAATGGAGATGGGACAGGGTCAGGCAGTAGACAGCAAAGCAAGCTGAGCAGCAAGGACAGGTGCCTACCATTTCTTTGAGAGCACTGGAGCACGCAAGGCTGTGCTGCCCTCTTTGCAGCAGCTGTGATCCTTTTATCAATGACTGGCTCCTTCAACTATCAGACCCGCGGCCCCACGTCACAGCTGACCTGCCACATGAGTGGACTGCTTACTCAGAGGCACAGTGGAAGCTGGGTAGGGAAGGACCAGGTAGAAGCCATCCCTGTCAGAACTGCACTGCCATCTAGAAGGCAAAGATGGGCACCAGCACCCTGGTGGCCATGGTCCACTGGGACACTTCAAGCCAGGTGGCACAGATAGAGGAGACTGAGGGAACTGGTTTCAAATCCAGCTTTGTCACTGTAATCTTCTTCTTTCTTTCTGTTCTTTTTCTTGCACCAGGGATTAAACCCAGTGGTGCTTAACCAGAGTCACGTCCCAAACCCTTTTTATGTTGAAGGAGGTCTTGCTAAGTTGCTTAGAGCCCTGCAAAGTTGCTGAGGCTTCCTTGGGCTTGCAGTCCTCCTGCCTCAGCCTCCTGAGCTGCTGGGACTGCAGCAGCGTGCCACACCAGGCTCTGCCACTCTCATGTTCTGAGCCCTGGTTTCTGCCCATCAGTGGGGCAGGGCTCACCCTCCCTATAGTGGAAGCGAAGATGCTAGGCTGTTTGATTCCTTTTCCTTCCGGCCTTGCTGCCTCTGCAGGTGGCTCCAGCATTGCCTTTAGTTTTCAAGGACCTAGAGAGCAAAGCCAGCCATCTGGCCTCCCTGATCCTTCCTGCAAAGCTCTAGGTCTGGATGCAGGCCAGGCCAGAACAGACCTCTCTCTTCTGGGATAGACACTAACACTGCCTGTCTTGAACCAGTGACAACCGCAGAAAAAGCATCTTTCTAAAGGAAATGAGTGTCACTGTCTGCCTTTTGAGTACACTGCCTATGGGAGGGAAGAGCAAAGAAAACCCAAAGATACAATCCAGAACTTCCAATTCTGCAGGATCCGGCTTTTCACATATTCATCAAACATGTCTCTCATGTGATCAAACTGGAGCCGGTTGACAGAGACTCCTGTGGCAGGGAGTAGCTGCTGGCAGGAGCTGAAACAACAGGAGGAATCAGGGGAAGCTTTGAGGGTAGCTGGCAGCAGAGGAGGACCCTGGGACATCAGATGGGAGGGCTGGCCTACTGCTGGGCCACTGCTAGGCACAGAGGTCTATGGGAGGAGGACAAGAAGCTAAATGCTGTAGCAGACGCTCAGGCCTCTGTGGCATGTGGACGTGTGAGGTGAGCGCCCACCAAGTCTCACATGATGGTGCTGTTGAGCTCCTCGATCTCCTCCCGCAGCCGCCGCACCTCCTCCTGCATCTGGCTCCGCTCTTGCTGCAGCTTGGTGATGTACTCCACAGTCTTCTGCAGTGTGATGGCGTGGCTGGTCTGCAGAGGGCAGGTGGCTCAGAGGTGGCAGCTCCCAGTGTACCAAAGACATACAGGGGAGGGCCAACCTATAACCCCCACCCAGTGCTCTCAGGCCACTCACTGGCTTGGAATTATTGGAGATTAAACTGTTGAGGGTGTCAAAACCCATTTTGATGTTGAAGCGTCTCTTCTGTTCCGCTGAGATATGCTTCATTTGCCGGTTCTGCCAGGGAAGTGACCATCACTAAGACAAGAGCCAGGCCTTGGACAATATCCCTCCTTACTGCTCAACCTGACGCTGAGCAACTGGAGGCAGACTGGCACCCTGGGGCACATGACAGGCCAGGGCTAGAGAGCTATGCAGGAAGAGGGGACAACAAAAAGCTAAAAGGATCCAGTGAGGGGCCAGGGTGGGCAGATACAGCACAGCATGCAGGAGGGCACTGTCTGCTGAGGTGCTTCCAGCCAGCCTCCACCTCTCCTCTCCAACCCAGGGCTTCCAGCTGCTGCCTCCTTCCTCAATAGTGGTGGCCAAAGCTGCACCCCTACCATGTCATGAGGATTCAGTGATGCCCTCTGGGCATGGGGTCCACCCAGAGCACTGTGACAAGCCCTCATCACCATGGGGCTGGTTGGTGGGAAGGGGCAACGAAGGAGCTGATTTAATGAGGTGCTGCCCCAGCCTGGTGTGACACCAATGCCAAAATCAGTGGCTCTCCTTTCCAGAGAGACACAGCTGTCCCAAGGTTCCTTAACATTCTCCCCTTCCCTGCCCATCCTGCCACAGGAGTCAGGACTCAGGAGAGATAGGTTGTACCTTTAATGCAGCCACATTTTTGGTGTCTGCAGATTTCCCTGAGCAGTTGTTCTGGGGGGACTGAGGACTGGGGCTTTGCTCCGATGCGCACGGAGAGGCCTGCCCTGAATTCGGGCAATCTCGACCTGCAAAGAACAGAGACTGCTCTCAGGCAGAGCCTGAGAAGGGGACTCAACAAATGAGAAGCAAGGTCAGCAACCCTCACAGACACAGGGATCCCCAAAAACTTCTGAGATGAGGAAGCCCATTTTTAAATTTTCCATAGTTGCCCCAGAGCAAAACTTGGAGAAATCCTTGCCAACACTGAATTGGGGCAGGAACACAGCCTAAGCTCTGCAGCCCCTGGTCTTGGGAGTGGCAGCGAATACTTGTCTGACTGTTGACGCAGCCCCCTGAGGCAGCCAGGGGCTTCTGCAGGGTTTTAAGGAGCTCAACATCTTGTGTGTCGGGCACACTGGTTTTTATCTGTTCTTTAGACTCTACATATATGCTTTCTTAAACTTTCATCTTACCCACTCCCTGAAATTTAAAATCAAAACCCATCATCACCTTTGGACCCACACAGAACACAAGGAACAGCACTGTGGCCTCCAGGGCTCTTCATCACTGGAGTCTTTTAAGGAGATGTGTCCTGGCCTGTTCCCAGCCTCTCAGACTGTCCCACTTTTCTGTCAAAAATTCCTCAGGTTCGTTCCTCTCTATGGGATTATTCTTCCCCTAACTACCATCAAGCTCCCCATCTCAGCCCGGCTGAAGAGGCACATGGGCAGGGTGCACTGGCACCCGCCTTTCCCAGGAATACTTTAGGGGCTGGACTCAGAGTTCTCCCAACTCTTTATCTTTCCAGACTGAAGAGCCCTGTTTTTTCCAAACCTGTCCTTACAAAAAATAAAGTGGTTGCCCAAGTATACAGCTACCTGCGCCCTGCCCCTCAGTGCTGCTCTGTCACCTGCTGCCCCTCTAGCATGTCCCAGCCTGTGCCATCAGCAAGCTGCACGTTCTGTAGACCCAGGAGCCTCCCCAACCCAGGTGGGCTTGCTCGTTTCCCTTGTGAAGTCCCAACTGCCCCAACTGGTGCGAACACTCACTGGACCCTGTGGCAGGGAGCTGGGGACCGCCCCCATGCAGTGGGACCTGTTCACCCTTCACCAGGGAGTCCTGCACTGTGCTTGGAGAGAAGAGCCGGGAGACAGGGGTGGACTGGCTGCTCGTGCTGTGGCTGAGGTCTGTCACCAGGATGCTGCTATGGAACTCTGTGACTCCAGGTGCCTGCAGTGGCACAGGAGAGACTGGTCACCCAACACCTGATACACATAAGAGCTGATCAGGTTCGTCGAGTGGGGCTCCCTGGGGTGACATGTACACTGAGCCTGGGGCCCTCCTCACCCTAGCGATGGCAGCAGGCGCGATGACCACACTGGACTGGGACACGGTAGATGCCAGAATGCCTTCTCTCTTCAGAGCGCCAGATGTCATGATCACTGCTTGTGGTTGGCCTGAAAAGGCAGCTGCCGGGATGAGGAGGAGTGAGGGACAAGACCTGCACTGCCATCACCAACCAGGCCCCAGCTTCAGGAGGCCTGGCTCCCCAGGAGCAGCACGGGGAACAGGGAGAGAAAGCCTCCAGGGTACCTAAGGTTTTTTGTGATTTCTCATTGAAGGGAACACTTAATAGACCCTGGAAAGAGATGCCCAGGACATGTGTTCTCAGGCCTTCTTAAGTTGCTACAGTCACAGATACAAAGTAGAATGGATCACACACATGGCTCATCCATGACACTTCTGCTTCATTTAAATGGGGGGGGGGACAGCCACAAGTCTGACAGCCTTGGGGACAGGGGAACATCCCTCCCTGGAAGACCCCGTGCTGCATACTTCCCCTAACTCACCTGGGGCGAGGCGAGCATTCTTTAACACCAAGGACACAGGCTCAGGTTTGGAAGCAGGCACTATTTTGGGGGACTGCTTAGGCCTCCCTCCAATCAAGGATACGGGTTTGGGGTGTACAAAAGTTAAACAAGGTTGGGAAGGTCCAACAGCTGGAGACCGGGGGGCAGGGGACAGTGCCAGGCCACAGGGGGACGGCGAGGGGGTGGGGTGGCGGGCTGTGATCATAAGGCCCTGGCTCTGGCTGAAGGTGGTGGTGGAGGCTGTGTAGGTGAGGGTGGCAGAGGCTGTGTGGGTAATGACAGGGGGTGACTTGCTGACTTCAGCAAATTTCTGAGGCTGCAGAAAGGCAGGGGGAGTTGGGGAGTTCAGGGCAGTGACAGAAGGGGGAACTAAAGGTAATGCAGGTGGGACGGCAGCCGGAGCAGGGCTGGGAGAGAGTAAGGGCAGGGTAAAGATGGGGAGGAAGGGTTGCGGGCCACTTAGAGGTGGCTCCGAGGGACCAAAGTCTGCAGGCTGGATAAACTGATCCTCAGTCTGGGAAGCGCGCTCACAGCCCTGCCCATCTGCGGGGTCAAGGGAAGGAGTGGCGGAAGGTGCAATGAGGCTGTCCGGAAGGCTCACGTTGGGCAGAGCAGAGGCTGGCAGGATGCTACCCTGAGAGAGGAAGAGAGAGTAAAGGGCCAGTGCCGATCAGACCAGTCCCTTCACCCTCTGGTGTTCTGCATACCACGAAGCCCAACTTTGGGCACTGGGACTTAGGGACTAAAACGTCATCTCTCTGCTGCTGAAGCTGGGTACACAGATCTGTGTTCCCTGGGCATTAACAGGGTCTTGTTTCTGTTAGGAATTGAATGGTAACAGAGCTGAGACACAGCAAGGGCCTCCTCGCAGCTGGACAGCAGCCTGGGAATATCTGGTTTCTAGAGTCCAGGAAGGCTCTCCCCAGTCTGTCATCTTCTATTACAGAGCAGAGGCAGCCTGGACTGCAGCTGCTCAGGGTTCCTCTAGGACAGCTTCAGATACCAACTTCTAGGCAGGTCACATCTTCCTAAGCAGGAAAAGCTAGGAGGAATCATTTGTGCAGACCTCAGTCTCTACAGAAGAAATTCCTCCCCAGTTGGGGGGAAGGAGATGGTGTGCCAGGTTACGGGCAGCACCAGCCCAAGGGGGCTTCCCCAGGGCAGCTCATGTGCTCTGTAGCCTGAGCACCTAGTGACCAACTTTTGTTGATTGCTAAGTAAAAAACTATAATATACAGAACTTAGTATTAGTAGCTGATGCTGTCTCAACTGGTCAGAATACAGCTGGCTGCACACAGGTCACGGGGAGCCTACACTTGCTGATGCAGTCCCCACTTCATGGGTGTGTAAGGATGCTTCCAAAGAGGGCTGAGAAATTTCTTTACTTATCATCTCTGTGTTCAGCACGGCATCTAGCAACACCCATTACGTTGCTTGTGACTGCATGTTTGTGTCATTAACCTAGCTCTGGCTGCAAACTATGATGACAGTCCCGTGCCTACCACCCCCTGCTGCTCCCCACAACTTCCTCTACCTGAGCAGGTGGACTGCTGGGATCTGGTACAGGTGCTGAAGCAGGTGTAGACAGCATGGAGCCAAAAATGGAGCGACTGGAAGAGAAGAGGTCTAAAAAAGAACAAGGAGGGGCAGGGGGTGGCTTGAGCTCCACATGCTCACCATTTCTTAGAGTAAGACCCAAACAAACGTAGGACTGACCCGCTCGCCACCAGGGCTGCAGTGACCAGGGAGCACCCGCCCCCTCCCCTGTTCTGTAGAAAGAGGCAGCTGACTGGGACCACTCATGCTGTCTCTGAAATACTCCCAAGGGCCAGGCTTTCAACAGGTCTGACAGTAGCAGGAGCTCAAGGACCTGATCTAACTGAAGGAACCTTTGCTGGGAGGTGGCTGTGTCACCAGTGCCCTCTGCTGCTGAGAGGGAGAACTGCTCACAGTCACGGCCAACCCGAGGCTCCAAACTGGTGAAAAGCCTTCTTTCTGAGAATGCCACCTTCCTTGGAGAGAGCAATGTCCCAGAAAAATTTCCCAGGCCTTGTAGTTACTACAAAATAAAAGTTTAGTTTTTGAAAAATTCTAAGTCTTTCCCCAGGTCCATTCTAACCATTCTCTTCCTGAAAGAGAAGCACCAATCTGCTCTGTGCCAGGCAGGGCAGATCCAGGCCCCTTGCTCCCTCTGCCCTGGGGTCCTCACCCTGGAAAGGTTCAAAGGTGTCCATGAAGTCCAGGTTGGGCTGCAAAGGAATCAGCCCTGGCTGGATCATATCTGCATTTCCCAGATGTGCTGCAAGAATCAAGAGGGGGAGAGAGCGATCACTTCACCTTCTTAGATAGGGTATGGGAACATATAAAAGGCCTGGAACAGATCTTCCTGGCCCTGCTCACATTCTAGATTTTTCCAAGAAGAACTGTGGGTGGCTGGCTGGGATTTTTACAGTCTCGTGGGGTTCGTGGCCATTCCTCCCTCAGAAGGTAGGAAAAAAGTGAGTCTTTATTTAGTTACTCATTATTTTTTTTGTACCGGGAATTGAACCCAGGAGTGCTCAACCACTGAGCTACATCTCCAACCCTTTTTTAAAAAATATATTTATTTTATTTTTATAATTTTTTTTAAGAGAGAGGGACCGTGAAATAGACAGAATCAACTTTATTTAGTTTTTCATGTGGCCTTCGGTGCTCAGAGACTTCGTTGTGTACATGGTGCTGGGGTTTGAACTCACGTACTCACCCATGCTGGGCAAGCACCGTTACCAATGAGCCACTGCACCAGCCCCCAAAATATATTTTATTCTGAGACAGGGTCTCGCTAAGTTGCTGAGGCTGGCTTTGAACCAGTGATCCTCCTGCCTCAGCCTCCCAAGTTGCTGGAATTACACACATGTGCCACCACACCTGGCTAAAAGTGAGTTTTTAAATTGAATATCAGGGAATGGGACATCTCCAGGAAGCCGAGAGTAGCTCAGCAGAGACTTCAACCTTCCATTTCCTCTCCCTGTTGTGATTTTCCAACTTCCCTGAGGGGTTAACTAGAAGACTGAAGACCTCCAGTTGGCAGGTCAGGTCTAGAGGCGCTTTGGGTTTTCTCTAGTCACATGGCTCTGACATATAGACCTAAGCACTGGCAAGAGTCCCTGACTAAGAGGACAGTATCAGAAATATTAAACTGGTTCAGACCAGACCTCTGCTGCTTGTTTCTCACAATGGTACCAACAGAATGGTAGCCACTCCAGGATGACTCAGGTTGTAGTCCCGCCCCACTCAATGCACATAGCTCTCAGGTAACAAAGCCACCAGATGCTTCTCTTCCGCTCTGCCTCGACAAGTGACATGCAGCAGCTCAGAGATGGCCTGAGAGGCCTGGCAGAGGGAAGCCAGCTGTTCAAGGACTGAGTTGAGGTTACCGATTTCCCGTGGGTTGGGCCAGGCCACGGGCTGGTGTGAAGAAAGCGTGGAGAAAAGGGTGTCGCTGAATTCAGACATGAGCATGTCTGTGTCCAGCAGCGGGTCCTCCTCCATGGGCACGGGGGTCTTCCAGCCATCGCCATGCTTGTGCCAAAACAGCATGTCATCATCCTGCCACCAACAGGGGGAGGTGGAATCAAAGGGCAGCAGTGGAACTCAGATCCTTAGTCCCACTGTAGGTCTAGCACAGCTGCTTCCTCAGCCATTTGCAGGTCCTCTGTACTGGACCTGCCTGCCTCCACCTCAGGGAGTCTGTGCCCCACAACCCACCCATGCTGGGCTCCCTGGAGAACACCCATGTCACCGCTAATGCTTGCCAAGGCAGCCCTCAGGATCGCTCACCTGAGCCAGGCTGGAGAGGTCTTCATCCTTATGCTGCTGTAGCTGTGGATAAAAGGAGTGGGATCAGGTGGTCACCAAGTGCCCTGGAAGAGCAAGACCCAGCTTCCCCTCCCTGCAGCATGAGTGAACCCTCTGAGAGCACTGGGCCTCCTCTCTCTGGGAGTTGGGCAGGGATAGGGATCCTGCTTATCGCCATCCCCAGGATGTGGTAGAAGAAAACAGCCCTGTTCAGAGCTGGGGAAACTGAGGGCCACTACTTAGGGTATGAATGCTGGGTCCCTGCTTTCCTTCTAGATGCTCTGCCTCTGGCAGAGCAGACTGGAGCCCTGGGCCTTGGGCCAGTATTCTAAATTAGGGGCTGTGCTCTTTCCCACCCCAATACAGGCTTCCTGAATATGTTGTTTGGGGAGTCCCAGCCCGACATTCTTTTCATTCATTCACTCATTCATGTTTATGATACCCTTTTCTTAAAGTAGGTCCTCCACTTGTGGTATTCCCTGATCACAAACTCGATGCGACTTTTCCAGTACTTCCCCTCTGTGGTGATGGCCTGTAACAGAGAGGCCACAATGAGAAAAGCTGTCTTGGGTGACCAGCAACACTCAACCTGTGAACACTGATGCAGCTAACACTCAGTGGGTGACCCAGCTCAGGAGACTCATCCCCTGTGTGGCTACAGCTTCACTCAAGGAGCACATCCCATTTCTTCTGGGCTACAACTGGCCTTTTGGCTAAAACACACTTCCATTTCATGGTTTGGATCCTTTGGCTCTGCACTGGGGCACAGGAGGAAGCAGTCACTCCTTCCTGGCATGAGGAATGCTATAGAAATCCGTGGGTCACCCATATGTCCTTTTCCAGTATACTCTGCACACTCTCAAAGGCTGAAAATGAGCTGGCAATCATAGAAGCTGCAGGTGGACCATGTACCCCAAGAACATCAAGTCCACCCCTTCCATTACATCAGGATAAATGCCTTCCCTGGTGGCCCTGGACACTCTCAGGACAGACCCCACTCTGCCTGGTCACTTCACCTATAAACCAGTGAAGGTTTTTTTTTTTTTTTTTTTTTTTTTTGGTACCAGGGATTGAACCCAAAGGCACTTACCCACTGAGCTACATTCCCAGTCCTTTTTATTTTATTTTTGAGAGAGGATCTTGTTAAGTTCCTTAGGGCCTAAGTTGCTGATGCTGGCTTTGAACTTGAGATCCTGGTTCAGCCTCCCAAGCCACTGGGATTACTGGGGTGCACTACTACACCCAGCAAGGGATCATTTTTTTCAAAACAGGATTTCTTTTCTTTTTTAAAAATTTTTATTTATTTTATTTTATTTTATTTATTTTATTTTTGAGACAGGGTCTCATTAAATTCCTTAAGACCTCACTAAGTTGAAGAGGGTGGCCTTTAATTTTAATCCTCCTGTCTCAGCCTCCAGAGTTGCTGTGATTGTAGGAATGCACCATGGTGCCCAGCTAAAAACAGGATTTCAATATTTCCATCATATCTAACAAAACCATCTAATGGGGGATGGAGAGATAGCTCAGCAACAGAGTGCTCATCTGGCATGCATGACGATCTGGTTCAAACCCAGCACCGCATACACAACTAAGTATTGGAAAACAAAAGCCAGATGAAAAAATAAGTAAAATTGACTCTCTCTCTCTAAAAAACAAATAAACAGGGGCTAGAGTGGTATAGCTCAGTGGTTATGGTGCTTGCCTGGCATGTACAGGGTTCAAACCGCAGTACCGCATACACAATAAAGTCTCAGAGCACGAAAGCCCCAAGAAAAACGAAATAAAATTGATTCTTTCTCTCTCTCTCACTGTCCCTCTCTCTTAAAAAAAATAAAATAAAAAGCAAACAAACAAACCATATGATGATGTTGAATACCAGATTATATCTGAGAGTTTTAGGAGTATTTCATTAGGCTACTTTTAATTTCCCCCTTTTATCATAACAGTAAGACACTTAGATACAATTAAAACAATGCAAAAAGAGAATAAAGAGGAAGCAGAGTCTGTCCTCCTTCTGTGGCACCCTGCTCTAACCCCACTTCTCAAAGAGACCCTCTATTAAAAGGTTTCTGGGGGCTGGAACAATGGCTCTGCAGTAGAACGCTTGCCTGGAATGTGTGAGGATCTGGGTTTGAACACCAGCACCATACACAACTAAGTGTTGAAAAAACAAAAACCAGATAAAAAAGTAAACAAAACTGATTCTCTCTTTAAAAAAAAAAAAAAGTTTCTGGAGCTGGGGATGTGGCTCAGTTGGTAGAGAAGTTGCCTGGCACGCATGAGGCCCTCGGTTCCATCCCCAATAGCCAAAAAAAAAAAGTGTATCCTAGATACTTCATGTGCACATATAATCACAAGTGCACATTTTTTATTTTATCTATCTATCTATCTATCTATCTATCTATCTATCTATGGTACCAAGGATTGAATCCAGAGGTACTTAACCACTAAGCCACATCCCCAGCTCTTTTCATATTTTATTTTGAGACAGGGTCTCACTAAGTTGCTTAGGGTCTTGCTGAGTTGCTGACGCTGGCTTTGAACTTGTGATCTTCCTGTCTCAGCCCTCTGAGTTGCTGGGATTACAGGCGTGAACCACTGCACTCAGCCTACCAAGTGTACACTTCTGTTTTTTGTTTTGTTTTTTTTTTAAGAGAGAGAGAGAAAAAAAGAGAGAGAATCATCAATTTTAATCAGTTTTTCATCTGGTCTTTGTGCTCTAACACTTCATTATGTACACGGTGCTGGAGTTCGAACCCACATCCTTGCACATGCCAGGCAGGCACGATAACTGCAGAGCCACTGCTCCAGTCCCCCAACTTCTTAAATTGACATAAATGTACTAAAAATACTACTGTGCAACCAGCTTTTTAACAAGGTGGTCTTTCCCCAACCTCTTTCTATTTCAGTATCTAGAGTTCTCTGGTCTCTGTAACTGCTAAGGAAGGCTTCCTCCCTGATGACTTCCAGGAGAAAGACCTAGTTACACTAGAGGAAGTATAAGTCTCTACCAGGTCAGCCTGAGAAAGAGGGAACCTGTGCAGGCCAGAGGGTACTGGAGGCCACCTGTCCCTTCTTGAGTTCCTGCCAGTTGATGTCACAGTGCAGGCCCCCTTCCTCCCCCTGACAGTCTCCCCTGCAGAACCCAGCCCTCAGCAAATCTACCCTGGGAAGCGAGGACAGGCCTCCTGTCCCAGCCCACAGTGATCGCCTGCCAAGTACCTCTGGCCGGCGGTGCTCGTCTACGTCGACAGAGCCATCCAGTGGGGTGACAAAGTGGCACACAGGATTCTTGCGCTTCTCCAAATCTGGGAAGAGAGTTAAGAAAATGACCCTGCACCAAGAACCCAGAAGGAGCCCTGTCCATCCGTCCACACCCCTGCCCTCATGATGAGTGTTCCAGAGTGTTTCTCCTTTCTCCTTCCCCTGAAAACTGGAGGCTTCAGGGAAATCAAGAACCCCAGCGAAAGGCAAAGGGTCTGACAGGAATGCAAGAGCTCAGGGAGAGGGAGGCAGCCTGCACTAGCATGCTTTGCCCACTCAGCTCCTGAGTCACTTTTTTCTGGCCCCTAAGCTGCTAGGAATAGGATATTGCTGCATCTTATGAAAAAAAAAATCTTGTGTGTGTACTAGGGGTCCCAGGAGTGGTCTGAGCTACAGCCCCAGTCCTTTTATTTATTTATTTTTTTAATTTTGAGAGTATCTCATTAAGTTGCCCAGACTGGCCTCAAACTTATGATCCTCCTGCCTCAGCCTCCTGAGTTGCTGAGATTACAAGGGTGCGCCACTGTGCCCAACTGCCTGCATCTTTTTAGATCTGCTGAAACTGAGAACTAATTCTCAACTCTTCAAATCTCACTCAACTCCCCTGAAAAGAACCCCTTACTCCTCCTTTGGGCACAAGTGCCTAGCATGCTACTGAGCACACGACACTGTGAGCTCACACATCTGAACCTCCAGACTCTGCCAGCAGCCAGCTGTGCCTGGATGCTGCTGAGTATCCAGGTCCTTGGAGCTTGGGTTGGTCTTCCTATCTCCACAGCCTCTGGAGAGACTCTTCTGCTAGAACATGATGTCCCAAGAGCAGGCTCTGGGCCCCAAGGTGCTCAGGCCTCCGGTGGGTAGAACTCTGACCCCAGAAAACGGGAGGTGCAGTCACCACACCCAGGCTGCGAGGTACTCACACTGCATGTACCACGCCCGCCATATGGCGTTGTTGAGCCGGATCTTGTCTCTCCACTGGAGCTTCAGACCCTTGAAATTCTTCCACTTTGGAGATACCAACTTCCCACTGAAAGAGAAGACAGAGTGGGGAGACTCAGTGGCTTCTGGGAAAATGAACTGAAATTCAATAGTGATGCCCAGTCACTCCACGCCCCAGAATGCTCAACGGACCCACTGCCAGAGCTGGGCTTGGGACAACACACCTACTTTGGGAGCTACTCAGAATACATGCGGTATCAGGGCATAAAGGACGTAGATACTGCAGCAGCTGGTGCCATGTGAGGTTCACTTAACCTTTTGGGCTACTTTTGCCTATCTTTAATATTTTCCATTATTAAACTTCAAAAAGAAATCTGTTGGCCACTGAATGAAAACTGGGCTCCTTTCTTTCCTCTGGTCTTGACCCACTTCCTTGGCCCCCGGTTCCTACTTGTCCCTCTCAAGCCTTCTCAGAAGGGGCTCCTGGCACAGCACTGTGAGAACTAAAGTGTCCAAGAGGCTGAAGCCTTCAGCTATGCTTGCCTGCTGTCAGCTGGTCTGCAAGTGCCCTTCACTCATTCCAGGAGGAATTAGAAGACAGACTCTTCAACAATTATGCATGGCACTGACAGGGCTAGAGCAGTGGCTCAGTGGTTACAGTGCTTGCCTGGCATGTGCAAGAACACAGGTTCAAACCCCAGCACCACATACACAACGAAGCGTCAGAGCAACCAAGGCCAGATGGAAAACTAAATAAAATTATCTCTCTCTCTCCCTCTTTCTTAAAAAAAAAAAAAAATCCAAAAAAACACAACACTGACAATCCAGGCACAAAAGCATCATACTGGCCTCGGCACCTGGGCACCCTCTTACTCAAGAGTCCCCGACACTTGGTCCACAGTCGTGAAGGATGGAACTTCCTCTGCCCAGCCCCTGCTCTGCCTCCTAGCCATGGAACATGTCTTCCGACACTACCTCTTCTGGGCTGGCCTGGCCTCTCTCAGGCTACTGCCAGTTCCTCAGCTTTGGTACACCCCTGGGACAGCACTCGTGAACACCCGTGCAGCAACCTGAGCGTGGTGTAGCACACACACAAGTGGGACTGCAGCTTTCCAGAGAGCCCTTTCGTTCTCTTGCCACCAAGGATGGGCTTACTTAGCAATTAGTAACCCTTCCTGGAGTGAGAGGGCATGTGCGCACCAAGCTAACAGCAGGCAAAAAAAGCTCCCCGGAGACACCTCCTCAGCAATTCAGTTCCAACTCCATGCCAGGAGCCACCTTTCAACAGCTGGCAGAGGGGTCCCTTTCTCAGGTAGCTTAAAACGGACAAGGTGTTCTTTTGGGTCTGAATCAAAGGGGATTTGGAGTGATCCACCTGATCGCAGACCACAGCCAGGTCCCTTCTCCACACCCACACAGAAAGGCCATGTGAGGGGCAGAGATGAGCCCACAGACCTAGCAGCTGGGTTTCTAAAGGAGGCACTCAGGTAATAAACACTCTTTTGTGTATGTGTGGGATTGAACCTAGGGGTGTTCCACCTCCCCACCCAAGCCAGCAAGGAACTCAGGCTTTTGATTACGTTGGCCAAAAGAACTGTGACCCCCAAAGAGGAAATGATAACATTCTCTTTTCATGTAGCGGATGCACAAATAGTAGCAGCCTCTGACCAAAGGGTCAGGAAATCTAGAAGAGTCGCAGCCCTCTGTGCTTCCTTTGCTCCAACTCCCTGTGACTGATCAGTTGCTACTCATGCCGGGTTCAGAGCCTCGCCTGCGTGTTGCACCCCAGCAGTGCAGGCACCCAAGCCCACCTGTTCTCGCACCCTTTCCCCAGCAAAAACCAAAATAAAACACCCCTGGCCCAGAGCATATTGCTAAGGATTGAATGGGAGTGCGCGTGCGTGTATACATAGGTTCTCCCTCCCATATGCTCACACACCTGGTAAACCCTAAACAAAACAACAAAAACTATGAGGAACCATCGAGGACCAGATTTAGTTAATCCTGAAAGGTGTCATTTTGACACCTCCCGACTGTCACGTGGCTGCACCCCCTGCACAGATGGAAGCTGGCATGCCTTGTGCCCACTGTCAGTCCCAGCAGAGACGCAGGAAGGTAAGCCCTCCCGCCAGGCAAGCCCTAAAGCTGTGGGGCCAGGTTCTTCTTCAGTGCTCCTCATGGACTCTCAAGCCTTAGGCACCTAGTGTGTGAAGTGCTGAGAAGGCAGCACCCCCAGGGCCTTTGTGCTGTGTGTGTGTAGGGGGGAAGCACGGGGCACTGCCAACCTAGTTGGAGAGTCCAGGAAGCTTTCTGGTGGAAGCATCATTTAGACAAAGGAAAGGAAAGGAAAAGAAAGGAAAGGAAAGGAAAGGAAAGGAGGCTCAGGCTGCGCCTTCAGCCCATCACCAAGGCGGCACAAACGGCCTGGTCAGGGCAGTGAGGACCCTGGGTGACCAGTCCAGACTAGGCTCAAGGCAGAGCACACCAGAAGCTAAATACTAAGGTTCTCTAGCAACTTAATGCCTGGCCAGGCAGCTGGTTCTAGAAAACTAAAGAAAATAAATCTTTTATTTCTTAAGGAAAAACAAAACAAACCCAAAACTTGGGGCTGGAATAGTGGTTCAGTATCAGAGTGCCTGCCTGGCATGCATGAAGTCCCAGGTGCGAATCCCAGCACTACATACACAATTAAGTGCCAGAAAAAACTAAAACCAGGTGAAAAATAAATAAAACTGACTCTTTATCTCACTCTAAAAACCAAAACAAACCTCGGGCAATCTCTACCAGAGTCTCCTCCTGCCCCTGCCTGAAAGTTGATTCTTCACACTTGGATAAATCTTACTCCTTTTGGTCTTAAAAAAAAAAAGCGAGGGGGGCGGCTGGAGTGGTGGCTCAGCGGTTACAGAGCTTGCCTGGCATGCTTGAGGACCCAGGTCTGAACCCCAGATCCACGTACACAAGGAAGTATTGGAACAATGAAAATAAGATGAAAAACTAAATAAAATTTATTTTTTCTCACTGTCCCTTTCTTTAAAAAACAAACAAACAAGCAAACTTTTCATATAATTGACATACCTTCCTCATTCTGATGCCCAGGATTTCAAGGCCACTCTCTGTGCTCAGCAGGACCAGAATCTGACCAAGCAGTGGCCACAGGGACAGGAAGTTTTAGGAAGAGAAAGCTGCTGGTGCCCAGTCTGTGAAGAACTAACCACCTGGGTGTTATAAACCCAACTCCAACCTGGAGTGGTGGTGCACACCTGCAATCCTAGCAACCCAGGAGGCTGAGGCAGGAGAAGCACAAGTCCAAGGCCAGACAAAGCAATTCAGAGACCCTGTCTTAAAATAAAATAAATAAAAAGAAGTGGGGATGCAGTTCAGTGGTAAAGTACCCCTGGGTTCAATATATATAGTACAAAGCTCTGCTATATACTTTAGAGAAAGGGCCTGGTGTGCTCTAGAGCCTCAGAGTTGGAATATCCAGCACCTTCAACTAGGCACAATGACAGGAGTGGGAGGACACAGAGAAATTTAACCTTCTGGGCTAAAAACGAACCCTGACAGGGCTTAGTTTAGGGATTCTCTGCTTCTTCCTCCAGGCCTGCTGAGATGTCCCCTTCTGCTTGACGTTTATGTCACGTGCAGCCACATTTCAAAGGATATGCCAGCTTTCGGAACTTCCGTCTCCCCAGGTTTCACTATTATCCCATGACCAACAGGTGGCACTCCACAGACACAAGGACAAAACCTAAGGCACAGTCAGGAGGGGCTGGCAAGTCAAGAGCTGAAGAAGCAACCACAGCGCTACCATTCCAAGGGTGTCGAGAGGAGGAAGAGGAGGAGCAGGCCCTAGACAAATTACATTAGGAAACGCTAGGGCAGGACCAAGTCTCCTCCTGACGGGCTCCCTTGGCCTTCAAGATGCCCAGGTGCAATGCCTGTGGTAAGGAGGGAAGAGGAGACAACACATCTCCCATCTGGACATCCATAGGGACCCTTTTCAAGGGGGACTTCAAGTCTAGTTTCCCATGAAACTAGGAGACACTTCCCTTAGTGGCTCCACGAGGAGCAGCGCAGAGAGCAGCATTCCCAGTCTCTCTGGCTGAGACTCTGCCCCCACCCTGCCGCAGCAACTCATCTTCCAGACATGCTTGGGAGCAAGCACGACCAGGAACACTGATGAGGATTTCTCACACCACCAGCTTGCCCCCGATACCTGGAAGTCCTCTGCCTCCCAACCCTGCTCGCCTGGGTCAGAACAATGATCCTGACGGGAAGGCCACTGTCTAGGTCCAGCACCTCTTGGGGTTGCCAGCACGGGGCCTGAACAGGGGAAATGCCTTCAAATTCAGTTTTTAAATGAACACCAAATGCTTCCATGAAGACAAGACTCCACACCACCCTGCCTGATTACCCTTTCTAGAAGGTGAAACAGGAAGTTCAAAGGACAACAAAGGTTCCTCTCAGAACTCTGCTGGACTGAGTGAGCAAACCATAAATTCTTCAGAGGTGGCAAGAGACTACTTTGGAATGGAAGGAAATTAAATTGCAAGACTCGCACAGACCAAGCTAGATAATTAGGAAAATGGGGGAGGTAGCAAAGCAAGGGAGGGCAGGAGTAGGTCACAGATTTGTGATTCTGCTGTTTGACCTAACTCTGGTGGAACCTTCTCTCCAAAAGGAAACAGGCAGAGGACTCAGGGGTCATTTATTTGTTCCCGTGATCATTTTTGTCATGGGGCAACATGTCTCCACAGTTCCTGCTGCTACCTGGGGGCTGCGCACTAGCAAAGCACACTGGGCTCTGCCTGGTTCCTTCCCCTCCAGGCAGATGCTGTGCAGGAGGGGGGAAGAAGGCCCTTGCCCTCTTCTCTCAGGAGGGAGCTGCCCACAGTCACCCTCCTCTGCTCCTGGACAGTGGGAGTGAAGGCGGAAGGTTGGTCTGGGGTTGACTCACAAGCACCATCCTCACCTTCATCAGCAATAAAGGTAATAGCGTGGCCATCATCTACGGGTGCTTTTTATCATGATAAGTTGCATTAAACATGCAATTCAATTTGAGCCATTTTAAAGTGTATGACTCAGTGCAGCCATCACACTATCTAGTCATGTGTTAACAGTCACCCCCCATTGCCTCGTTCCCCACCCCTGGCAACCACTACCCTGCTGCTCATGTAGACTCGTCCCTGGATATTTCATATCAACGGAATCACATAACATGTGGCCCTTCGTGTCTGGCTTCACTCTTCTAGCATGACTTTTCCCTTCCTTCCTTCCTACAGTGCTGGGCTTCGAACCCAGGGCCTCTACACACTAAACAAGCACTCTCCCACTGGACCAGGTGCCCAGCTCTAGCATATTTTCAAGGTTCACCCATGCTGCAGTTTCTTTATGGCTGAACCATATTCCAGACATTCTGGACAGACCACATTCTACTAACTGCTCCTCCACTCATGGGCATCTGGGTTGTTTCCACCTTTGGGCTACTGTGCACAGTGCTGCCAAAAACTCCTTTGTCACATATCCCAACTGGTTCAGAACACTGGCACGGGAGAGAGGTCTCATCACTAAGGTGGCACTGGGGACACAATGATGGGCAAAAACAACTGTGAGCCTTGTTGGAGAGCAAGCTGACAACTGCCTATCAACATTTTAAATGCACATTCTTTTGACCCAGAATTCAATCTGCAGGAACTGATTCTATAGATCTGCTTGCACATAGGCACAAATACGTAAACAGAATGACATTAAACTGCTGGAAACAAACCAGATGTTCATCAGAGGGGATTGGCTCAAACACTGTGGTATACCCATGCAGTGGAACATTACGGAGTAATGAAAAAGCATCTATATGTGCTGACATATAGGTTAAGACCTATAAGAAGCACTTTTTTATTTTTTTAAACAGAGAGAGGGACAGTGAGAGAGAGGAAGAGAGAATCAATTTTATTTAGTTTTTCATCTGGATTTCATTGCTCCAACACTTGTGTATGAAATACTGGGGTTTGAACCTGGGTCCTCGTACTTGCAAGGCTGTAATCACTGAGCCACTGCTCCAGCTCCTATGAAAAGCAGTATTTTTTTTTTTTTAAGAAAGAGGGGACAGTGAGAGAGTGAGAGAGAAGCAATTTTTATTTAGTTTTTCGTGTGACTTTCATTCCTCAGACACTTGGTTGTGTATGTGGTGCTGGGGTTCAAACTCGCATACTCGAGCATGCCAGGCAAGGGCGGTAACCTCCGAGCCACCACTCCAGCCCCTATGAGAAGCATTTTTAAGTGAAAAACAAAATAAGTACAAGATACAATATGGCTTACATTTATGATTTTGTTTGTTTTTGCTGCTGGAGATCAAACCCAGAGCCTCACACATGCTAGCATGCGTTCTACACTGAACAACACTCTCACCCCCATTTGTATTGTAACATGGGGTCCACAGACACACAAGAAGAAAGGGAGGAAGAATGGGAGGGAGAGGAGGACAGACAGCCAGTCAATCTCAGCAACGACACACGAGACTAGAAACAGTGACTGACACGGTGATTCCCTTTGCAGACACGAACTGGAGAATTTCGGAGCCCGATGGGAAGGAATTTTCACTGTTCACTGTTGCGTACTGTTTAAATGTAACATAAGTGGATATGTATTTGTTTATATTTCAATATAATCAAAGGAAAAATATCAGACACATCTCAAGAACACATAAAGCTCCCAATTAACAGGAAAAGGCAATTAACTACACAAACAGATATCAACTTGCAAATTAGTCAGTTCTGTGCACCAGACCCGGATAGGATAATGGTTATTAAGAGGCTGTCTTTAACAAGTGAGAGGAGGAACAATGCACAGTCTCCTCTCTCCTCCAAGACTCCAATTCTTTCTCTTCTGAAGAGCAGTCTCTGTTGGATTGTCCTGGGTTCTGGGCCTGGTCCCACAGGCTTTAAGAGCCAAAACTAACAGGCTGCAGAGAGACAAAGGTTCATTGAGGAGCCAGGACACAGGGAGCTGCCACAGCAAGTGGCAGCGCAGGAGGAGGGCATCGTGCATGTGGGAATCACCCTGGCACCTCACAGCTACCTCCTGAACAGAGGGGGCCTCCTGCAGAGGAGCCTGGAAGGGTTTTGGCCCTGCTCCCATGGCTATGCACGCACCTCACCTGCACCTGAGCTTCATCCCTCGTGTGGGCCGCCTGCCTTGCTTGCTGGCTTATTTATTTATTTATTTATTTTACATTCAAAGCAAGTCCTATAGAGATGCGGCCTCTGGGGGCTGTTGCAGCAGGGCAGGAACACAGGCTGCAAGGTCCTGTTCCAGGTCTGTCCTGCATCAAGGTGAGCAAGAGCAAAGGTATGCGGGCATTCTACCTAGCTACATGGTGACTTCTGGCGAACTGTGACCTTGTCTTCCATTTGCAGGCAGACACCCTAGGCTTACACCACATCTAAGCAAATGACGAAGGCAGAGTGGTTCAATTTCTGGACAAGTCTCATAAGCCACCTGTGTCCACCTTTTGCACAATGATGACAACTGTCCACTGCACAAGAACACTGGGCGGGTAATAAGAAGGCAAGGAGTTCTGGGCCCAGCACGGAGCAAGTGCCAGTCATTGTGGGGTGTGTCCTTGGGTTTTAAAGTGTCACATTCTGGTCATAACAGACTTACAGGGCACCACTTAAAGACATATGCAAATGCTTATCTGCGTGGGGAGGGTAGCTCAGTGCCCAGCACGCACTACATCCCCGAGGCAAGAAAAAAATGCTTATTAGCCAAGAGAGTAAACTCAAATCCAGAAACCCAGGTGCTCCCGCCACTCTCTGGTTTGGGCATGGAACCAGACTTGCAATGGGGGAAAAAAAGTGGTGTTTCACTTCATCTGTCATTTGTTAGTGAAATTTAATATTTTAAAAAAATCTGCGGGTGGTGGCACATGCCTGCCTTTAATCCCAGCTACATGGGAGGCTGAAACAGGAGGATCACAAGTTTCACAAGTTTGAGGCCAGTCTCAGCAACTCACTGAGACCCTTCCTGAAAAATAAAAAGGGCTGGGATGTAGGTCAGTGTTGGAGCACCTGCCCAGCATGCGTGAGGCCCTCGTTCAAACTCCAGGAACAACAACAACAAAAGTCTGTGCATGGGGCTGGAGCAATGGCTTGGCGGTTATAGCGCTTGCCTGGCATGCGCGAGTACTTGAGTTCAAACCCCAGCACCATGTACACAACGATGTCTCGGAGCAACAAAAGTCGCATGAAAAACTAAATAAAAATTGTTTCTGTCTTTCTCTCTCTCACTATCCCTCTCTCCTTAAAGAAAAAAAAAAGTCCATGCACTAGCCATCTCTTTTATTTTTTGAGCTGTCTGTTGACATGTTTTGTATTTTTAAAAAATAATAATAACTTTAAGTCTGGTATGGTGGCACAAACCTGTAATCCCAGCAACTTGGGAAGCTGAAGCAGGAGGATCACAAGTTCAAAGGCAGCCTCAGCAACTCAGTGAGGCCCTAAGCAACTTAGCAAGATGCTGTCTCAAAATGAAAAATGAGGGGCTGGAGCAGTGGCTCAGCGGTTTCAGCGCTTGCCTGGCAAGCACGAGGACCCGGGTTCAAACCCCAGCACCAATTACACAACTAAGTGTTAGAGCAACTAAGGCCATGTGAAAAACTAAATAAAGTGAAAGAGAGAAACACACGTGCTAGGCAAGCATTGTCACTGCTGAGCCACCACTCCAGCCCCTATTCTGAAAAATTTTGACATCTGTATTTAAATCCTAAGGATACCAAAGGAGTATGCCAGGCAAGCACCGAAACCACTGAGCTACCGCTCCAGCCCTGTCCCTCTCTCTTTAAAAAAAAAGAAAAGAAAATCCAAACAATACTGAATGTTACAAAGAACAAAAGCAACGTCACATGCAATTTCACCACCTAGAAGTAACTGTTTAAATTTTAGTGAGAATATTGGATATCTTCTCCAACTACAGGTACACTTTTACCCTTAGCTACTGGACCTTGAATTCCAAGCCCCTGCAACGCCTGCCTGATCAGAGTTTTGTTTGCATGGGGTGTTGGATCAAGGAACACCACTTCTGCCTCCAGGAGCAGCCAATGAAGGTCTCAGCTGGACCCTGGAGGAGCTGGAGACTAAAGGTCAGCCATGGGCAATAAAGATGCAGTCCCAATTATGAGACTGCTCCTGGCTGGTGTTAATTTGAATTCTTTCCCTGTAATCAACTAGCACTGGAAGTAGAACACTTTCCAGTGAGTTCTGGGGTCTTTCTAGCAAATCACTGAACCTGGAGATGGTTTTGCAAACCCCACAATGTGCATTTGGTGTGTTTTTTGAAGTCTTAGGGATTGTTCTAACTTTGTAGCTGGCCTGTGCATACTTACTCAGATGAAGATATAAATATCTGAATAAACATAAGGAATAAGGATCATGCTGTTGTTTTATTACCTGTTTTCCACTTATCTGTCACAGACATCTTATGTGAATATGGAGTTTTAGAGTTTCATATTATTTTCATCAGCTACAGAGTGTCACACTATACATATTTATCATAATCTACTTAACTACCTTCCCACAGACATTTATACTAATAGACACACATTGCCTCAATCTTTTACAATAGTAAATGATGCTATAATGAACATTCTGGTATTTATCTTTTTGCAATTGTGTGACTATTTCTAAACAATTAATTCCTAGCTATGAAAAACCTGTATCAGAGGGTTTATGTACCTTTATAATTGGTAATAGCAAAAGAATCTTTAAAAATTAATACTCATTTGTACTCCCAACAGCAGTGAGTAATGCTTGCTAATCTGACAGGCAAACATCTGATTCAAACATCATGATACTGATACTGCGACTCCTACTTATTAATATCTTTTTGTGTATTACCTGTTTTTTTTAAGAGAGGGAGAAGATGAAAAAGAGAGACAGAGAGAGAAAGAAAGGACCAATTTTATTTATTTTTTCATCTGTTTTCTGTTTCGCCAACACTCAGTTGTGTATGTGGTGCTAGGGTTCGAACCTGGGTCCTCGCATGTACTACAGCCATGAAGCTAGCACTCTAGCCCCGCTGCTGGGTTTCTAATGCTAAATGATTCCTTCCCTTGTTGGCTCGAGGCTCTGCGTTTGTTGGAAATGTCTGCAACTCCAGGCAGAGTTACCATGTCTTCCCTATCTGTCTTGACTACTTATGGTGTATTTTGTTTTTTGTCCCACTTTTTAATATATGGTGGGTTATTGTTGCTACTTTAGTACAATTTTTTCATTAATGCAGTAAAAGTGTAAGTCCTTTCCTTTTATGTCTGGGTTTTATTTATTTATTTATTTGTTTAAGAGAGGGACAGTGAGGGAGAGAGAGATAGAATTTTATTTAGTTTTTTTCGTGTGGCCTTCGCTGCTCAGACACTTTGTAGTGTGCATGGTGCTGGGGTTTGAACTTACATCCTTGTGCATGCCAGGCAGGCACTGTAACCACTGAGCCACCACTCTAGTTCCTGGGTTTTTTTTTTTTTTTCCAGAGCTGAGGACCAAACTCAGGGCCGTGCTCATGCTAGGCAAGCGCTCCGCCACTGAGCTAAATCTCCAACGCCCCTGGGTTTTATTTTTTAACTAATTAATTAATTAATTTTTTGTTACTGGGGATTAAACACAGAGGCCCTTAACCACTGAGCCACATCCCCAGCCCTTTTCACTTTTTATTTTGAGACAGAGTCTCACTAAGTTGTGTATGGCCTCACTAACTAATTGAGGCTCGCTTTGAACTTGCGATCCTCCTGCCTCAGCTCCTGAGCCACTGGGATTACAGGTGTATGCTACTGTTCCAGCTTTATTTTTTTATTTTGAGATAGCATGTCACTGCTCAGCCTGTCCTCAAACTTTTGATCCTCCTACCTCAAACCTTCCCAGTAGCTAGGATTACAGGTATGTACCACCACACCTGGCTATACAGATGTGTTTAATGATTTATCATTTTTAGCATTTAACTCTTGATTCTTCAGAGGGTGGGAGAAATCAATACAGTTCCTTATATAGTTCTCCAAAATAAATTCTGACTAGGTGTCTGACTGTCTCAGCTTCCCCCACTAATTTACAGCACTTCTAAAAATACAGATGACATCATGACATATACCCGGGTCATGATTTGTGTCCAATCCTCTGCTAACATAACCCTGACTTACTTTAGGTAAGTGACATACTTTAGGTAAAGTTAGAGCCCGTCATTGTTTCAAACAAATTTTAGAATTCTTGCCTATTTATTCTTCCATTTGAACTTCACAATCATTGTTGTCAAATTTCAAAAGAAAACTCTTGCCAGACTCAGTGACATACACCTGCAGTCTCACTCAGCAGGCTGAGGGAAGACCACTTGAGCCCAGGAGTTCAAGGCCGCCCTTGACCCTATCTCCTAATAGAAGAAAGAAAGAAGGGAAGGGAAAGCGGAAACAAATCAGAAAGTACCTCTTTTTTCTGACTGGGGCTGTACTTAATGTGGGCAGTACCACCCTTCGAACTAGGCCATGCCCATCCTGGGTTAGGGTCCGCTGCTCTATTTATTCAAGCAACTCGAGGGAAGGGCTAGGGCCTAGCTCAGGGGTGCAGTGCTTGCCCAGCCTCCACAGTGAGTAAGGTGTGAGCACTAGCACCATAGCTGGGAAAAAAGGAAAGAGAAATCTGAAGCTGTTTAGTTTCCTATAATTTTCTTCATACATGTCCCTCACAATTCTGATCATAATTTATTTTTAAGAGAGAGGGAGAGGGGCTGGAAAGGTGGATTAGAAGTTCAGACGCGTGCCTGGCATGCGCGAGGACCCCGGTTCAAACCCAGCACCACATACACAACTAAGTGTCAGAGCAATGAAAACCACATGAAAAACTAAATAAACTTGATTCTCTTTCTCTCTCACTGTCCCTCTCTCTCTTAAAATAAAAAATAAAATGGGGGGGAGAAAAAGAGGGGAAAGTTTCATCTGGCCTTTGTTTCTCTAACACTTAGTTGTGTTTACAGCGCTGGGTTTCGAACCTGGGTCCTGGCTCACGCCAGGCAAGCGCATGAACTGCTGAGCCACTGCTCCAGCCCCCAAAATTTATAATACTTTAAATAGTGTAAAAATAACATATATAATGTGAAATCGACAAATCAAACCCAAGTTGCACAGATACACCCCTGAACTGGAACACTATTCAACATAATACATTTTATTGCATTCAACACAGCCCCACCAGGCCAATAAGGCAACTGCCACTCTTACAGGGGCAGCCACAAGGCTGGGCCACAGATACAGACACAAGTAAGAGAGTTCTATTACATATACCAGGAATAACTTACCCAAAGAATATACCTTCTCCAGCTCCTTCACCTACCTGTGTGAAAAGGCAGGTTCAAATACTCACCAGGATAAGATTTTATGTAAAGAATGAAAATCTTGGGCTGGAGCAGTGGCTCAGGGGAATGCTGCTTGCCTGGCATGCACGAGGACCCAGGTGCAAACCACAGGCACCGCATAACACAACTGTCGGAGCAATGAAAACCTAAATAAAACTGTTTTGCTCGTTCTTTTTTTTTTAAAGAAAGAGAGTCAATTTTATTTAAGTTTAATGTGACTTTCATTGCTCCAACACTTTATTAAAACTGGGGTTTGAACTCTCATCCTTGCGCATGCCAGGCAAGCATCGTAACCAATGAGCCACAGTTCCAGCCACCCCCCTCTCTCTTAAAAAAAAAACAAAGAATGAAAACCTTCACCCAACTGCAGACACCTGACTTAGAGCAAGTGAATGCACAAATATTTCTCTGGCAGAGACCACACAAGGTATGAAGGCTCTAGGGACTGGCTACCAGAGATGCAACAGAAATAGGTTGTGCTTATAATGTTTCCAAGCTCCTTTGAAGATGGGCAAGAAACAAATCTGTTATTATCACCATTAG